>JAUPTC010000010.1:2397611-2416611 GCA_030762895.1 Sophora flavescens | reverse complement strand
GACCCATTTAAGTGAAGGAACATCATGGACTGCGTACTGATCCGCGCCAGAGAACTCGGGACCAAATTTAGCCTTGATTTTGGCCTAATTTAACAATTCTTGTGAAACCTGAAATTGTAGGTCTCTTCCTTATCTTTCTTGGGACAGTAAGATCACCAAAATCCGATATCTGAATCTCCAGTTATTGTGCGCAAGGCAACAAGGTCAAGATGAGTGAAAAATCCAAAAATTAACAATGTTTAGCAATTAAGCGCAATAACGTAAAAGCAAAAATAATGATTGTAAAAGTTGTGTAATTTCCGTCTCTCTCTGGATTGTGCGGCTGTAAACTCCTATTTATGCTTATTAAGCTTGACCTAACCCTAGACCAAATTAAGGGCCTCTGAATAAGCTTTCCAACAAGGTATCATAGGCCTTAATTGGGGTTAAGATGAGTAAGTTAGGCCCATTTAAGTGAAGGAACATCATGGACTGCGCACTGATCCGTACCAGAGAACTCGAGACCTAATTTTGCCTCGATTTTAGCCAAATTTGATAATTCTTGGTAAACCTGAAATTGTAGGTCTCTTCCTTATCTTTCTAGGGACAGCAAGATCACCAAAATCCGATATCTGTAGCTATAGTTATGCTCTGGCAAAGCAACAAGGTCAGGATGAGTGAAAAATACGAAAATTTACAATGTTTAGTAATTAAGCCCAATAATGTAAAAGCAAAAACAATGATTGTAAAAGTTGTCTTATTTCTGTCTATCTCTGGCTTGTGAGGCTGTAAACTGCTATTTATGCTTATTAATCCTGACCTAAACCTAGACCAAATTAAGGGCCTCTGAATAAGCTTTCCAACATGGTATCATATGCCTTCATTGGGGTTAAGATGAGTAAGTTAGGCCCATTTAAGTGAAGGAACATCATGGACTGCGCACTGATCCGAGCCAGAGAACTCGAGACCTAATTTAGCCTTGATTTTGGCCTAATTTGACAATTCTTGGTAAACCTGAAATTGTAGGTCTCTTCCTTATCTTTCTAGGGACAGCAAGATCACCAAAATCCGATATCTGTAGCTCTAGTTATGCTCTGCGTAAGGCAACAAGGTCAGGAGAAGTGAAAAATCCGAAAATTAACAATATTTAGCAATTAAGCCCAATAATGTAAAAGCAAAAACAATGATTGTAAAAGTTGTGTAATTTCCGTCTCTCTCTGGCTTGTGCGGCTGTAAACTGCTTTTTAATCTTATTAATGCTGACCTAACCCTAGACCAAATTAAGGGCCTCTGAATAAGCTTTCCAACAAGGTATCATATGCCTTAATTGAGCTTAAGATGAGTAAGTTAGGCCCATTTAAGTGAAGGAACATCATGGACTGCGCACTGATACGTTCCAGGGAACTCGGGACCCAATTTAGCCTTGATTTTGGCCTAATTTGACAATTCTTGTGAAACCTGAAATTATAGGTCTCTTCCTTATCTTTCCAGGGCTAGCAAGATCGCCAAAATCCGATATCTGTAGCTCTAGTTATGCTCTGCGCAAGGCAACAAGGTCAGGATGAGTGGAAAATCCGAAAATTAACAATGTTTAGCAATTAAGCCCAATTAAGCCCAATAATGTAAAAGCAAAAACAATGATTGTAAAAGTTGTCTAATTTCCGGCTCTCTCTGGCTTGTGCGGCTGTAAACTGCTATCTTTGCTTATTAATCTTGACCTAACCCTAGACCAAATTAAGGGCCTCTGAATAACCATTCCAACAAGGTATCATATGCCTCAATTGGGCTTAAGATGTGTAAGTTAGGCCCATTTAAGTGAAGGAACATCATGGACTGCGCACAGATCTGCACCAGAGAACTCGGGACCCAATTTTGCCTTGATTTTGGCCTAATTTGACAATTCTTGTGACACCTGAAATTGTAGGTCTCTTCCTTATCTTTCTAGGGACAGCAAGATCACCAAAATCCGATATTTGTAGGTCTAGTTATCCTCTGCGCAAGGAAACATGGTCAGGATGAGTGAAAAATCCGAAAATTAACAATGTTTAGCATTTAAGCCCAATAATGTAAAAGCAAAAACAATGATTGTAAAAGTTGTCTAATTTCCGTCTCTCTCTGGTTTGTGCGGCTGTAAACTGCTATTTATGCTTATTAATCCTGACCTAACCCTAGACCAAATTAAGGGCCTCTGAATAAGCTTTCCAACAAGGTATCATATGCCTTAATTAGGCTTAAGATGAGTAAGTTAGGCCCATTTAAGTGAAGGAACATCATGGACTGCGCAATGATCCGCGCAAGAGAACTCGGGACCCAATTTTGCCTTGATTTTGGCCTAATTGGCAATTCTTATGAAACCTGAAATTGTAGGTCTCTTCCTTATCTTTCTAGGGACAGCAAGATCTCCAAAATCCGATATCTGTAGCTCCAGTTAGTCTGTGCGTAAGGCAACAAGGTCAGGATGAGTGAAAAATCCGAAAATTAACAATGTTTAGCAATTAAGCCCAATAATGTAAAAGCAAAAATAATGATTGTAAAAGTTGTGTAATTTCCGTCTCTCTCTGGCTTGTACGGTTGTAAACTCCTATTTATGCTTATTAAGACTGACCTAACCCTAGACCAAATTAAGGGCCTCTGAATAAGCTTTCCAACAAGGTATCATAGGCCTTAATTGGGGTTAAGATGAGTAAGTTAGGCCCATTTAAGTGAAGGAACATCATGGACTGCGCACTGATCCGTGCCAGAGAACTCGAGACCTAATTTTGCCTCGATTTTAGCCAAATTTGACAATTCTTGGTAAACCTGAAATTGTAGGTCTCTTCCTTATCTTTCTAGGGACAGCAATATCACCAAAATCCGATATATGTAGCTCTAGTTATGCTCTGCGTAAGGCAACAAGGTCAGGAGAAGTGAAAAATTCAAAAATTAATAATATTTAGCAATTAAGCCCAATAATGTAAAAGCAAAACAATGATTGTAAAAGTTGTCTAATTTCCGTCTCTCTCTAGCTTGTGCGGCTGTAAACTGCTATTTATGCTTATTAATCCTGACCTAACCCTAGACCAAATTAAGGGCCACTGAATAAGCTTTCCAACAAGGTATCGTTTGACTTAATTGGGATTAAGATGAGTAAGTTATGCCCATTTAAGTGAAAGAACATCATGGATCACAGATCGATCTGAGCCAGAGAACCTGGGACCCAATTTAGCCTTGATTTTGGCCTAATTTGACAATTCTTGTGAAACCAGAAATTGTAGGTCTCTTCCTTATCTTTCTAGGGATAACAAGATCACCAAAATCCGACATCTGTAGCTATAGTTATGCTCTGGCAAAGCAACAAGGTCAGGATGAGTGAAAAATACGAAAATTTACAATGTTTAGTAATTAACCCTATTAAGCCCAATAATGTAAAAGCAAAAACAATGATTGTAAAAGTTGTCTTATTTCTGTCTCTCTCGGGCTTGTGAGGCTGTAAACTGCTATTTATGCTTATTAATCCTGACCTAACCCTAGACCAAATTAAGGGCCTCTGAATAAGCTTTCCAACAAGGTATCATATGCCATAATTGGGCTTAAGATGAGTAAGTTAGGCCCATTTAAGAGAAGGAACATCTTGGACTGCGCACTGATCCGCGCCAGAGAACTCGGGACCCAATTTAGACTTGATATTGGCCGAATTTGACAATTCTTATGAAACCTGAAGTTGTTGGTCTCTTCCTTATCTTTCTAGGGACTGCAAGATCACGCAAATCCGATATCTGTAGCTCTAGTTATGCTCTGCGCAAGGCAACAAGGTCAGGATTAGTGAAAAATCCGAAAATTATCAATATTTACCAATTAAGCCCAATAATGTAAAAGCAAAAACAATGATTGTAAAAGTTGTCTAATTTCCGTCTCTCTCTGGCTTGTGCGGCTGTAAACTGCTATCTTTGCTTATTAATCTTGACCTAACCCTAGAGCAAATTAAGGGCCTCTGAATAACCATTCCAACAAGGTATCATATGCCTCAATTGGGCTTAAGATGTGTAAGTTAGGCCCATTTAAGTGAAGGAACATCATGGACTGCGCACAGATCTGCACCAGAGAACTCGGGACCCAATTTTGCCTTGATTTTGGCCTAATTTGACAATTCTTGTGACACCTGAAATTGTAGGTCTCTTCCTTATCTTTCTAGGGACAGCAAGATCACCAAAATCCGATATTTGTAGGTCTAGTTATCCTCTGCGCAAGGAAACATGGTCAGGATGAGTGAAAAATCCGAAAATTAACAATGTTTAGCATTTAAGCCCAATAATGTAAAAGCAAAAAGAATGATTGTAAAAGTTGTCTAATTTCCGTCTCTCTCTGGTTTGTGCGGCTGTAAATTGCTATTTATGCTTATTAATCCTGACCTAACCCTAGACCAAATTAAGGGCCTCTGAATAAGCTTTCCAACAAGGTATCATATGCCTTAATTTGGCTTAATATGAGTAAGTTAGGCCCATTTAAGTGAAGGAACATCATGGACTGCGCAATGATCCGCGCAAGAGAACTCGGGACCCAATTTTGCCTTGATTTTGGCCTAATTTGACAATTCTTATGAAACCTGAAATTGTAGGTCTCTTCCTTATCTTTCTAGGGACAGCAAGATCTCCAAAATCCGATATCTGTAGCTCCAGTTAGTCTGTGCGTAAGGCAACAAGGTCAGGATGAGTGAAAAATCCGAAAATTAACAATGTTTAGTAATTAAGCCCAATAATGTAAAAGCAAAAATAATGATTGTAAAAGTTGTGTAATTTCCGTCTCTCTCTGGCTTGTACGGCTGTAAACTCCTATTTATGCTTATTAAGACTGACCTAACCATAGACCAAATTAAGGGCCTCTGAATAAGCTTTCCAACAAGGTATCATAGGCCTTAATTGGGGTTAAGATGAGTAAGTTAGGCCCATTTAAGTGAAGGAACATCATGGACTGCGCACTGATCCGTGCCAGAGAACTCGAGACCTAATTTTGCCTCGATTTTAGCCAAATTTGACAATTCTTGGTAAACCTGAAATTGTAGGTCTCTTCCTTATCTTTCTAGGGACAGCAAGATCACCAAAATCCGATATCTGTAGCTCTAGTTATGCTCTGCGTAAGGCAACAAGGTCAGGAGAAGTGAAAAATTCGAAAATTAATAATATTTAGCAATTAAGCCCAATAATGTAAAAGCAAAACAATGATTGTAAAAGTTGTCTAATTTCCGTCTCTCTCTAGCTTGTGCGGCTGTAAACTGCTATTTATGCTTATTAATCCAGACCTAACCCTAGACCAAATTAAGGGCCACTGAATAAGCTTTCCAACAAGGTATCGTTTGACTTAATTGGGATTAAGATGAGTAAGTTATGCCCATTTAAGTGAAAGAACATCATGGATCGCAGATCGATCCGAGCCGAGAGAACCTGGGACCCAATTTAGCCTTGATTTTGGCCTAATTTGACAATTCTTGTGAAACCAGAAATTGTAGGTCTCTTCCTTATCTTTCTAGGGATAACAAGATCACCAAAATCCGACATCTGTAGCTATAGTTATGCTCTGGCAAAGCAACAAGGTCAGGATGAGTGAAAAATACGAAAATTTACAATGTTTAGTAATTAACCCTATTAAGCCCAATAATGTAAAAGCAAAAACAATGATTGTAAAAGTTGTCTTATTTCTGTCTCTCTCGGGCTTGTGAGGCTGTAAACTGCTATTTATGCTTATTAATCCTGACCTAACCCTAGACCAAATTAAGGGCCTCTGAATAAGCTTTCCAACAAGGTATCATATGCCATAATTGGGCTTAAGATGAGTAAGTTAGGCCCATTTAAGAGAAGGAACATCTTGGACTGCGCACTGATCCGCGCCAGAGAACTCGGGACCCAATTTAGACTTGATATTGGCCGAATTTGACAATTCTTATGAAACCTGAAGTTGTTGGTCTCTTCCTTATCTTTCTAGGGACTGCAAGATCACGCAAATCCGATATCTGTAGCTCAAGTTATGCTCTGCGCAAGGCAACAAGGTCAGGATTAGTGAAAAATCCGAAAATTATCAATATTTACCAATTAAGCCCAATAATGTAAAAGCAAAAACAATAATTGTAAAAGTTGTCTAATTTCCGTCTCTCTTTGGCGTGTGCGGCTGTGAACTGCTATTTATGCTTATTAATCCTGACCTAACCCTAGACCAAATTAAGGGCCTCTGAATAAGCTTTCCAAAAAGGTATCATATGCCTTAATTGGGCTTAAGATGAGTAAGTTAGGCCCATTTAAGTGAAGGAACATCATGGACTGCGCAATGATCCACGCCAGAGAACTCGGGACCCAATTTTGCCTTGATTTTGGCCTAATTTGACAATTCTTGTGAAACCTGAAATTGTAGGTCTCTTCCTTATCTTTCTAGGGACAGCAAGATCACCAAAATCCGATATCTGTAGCTCTAGTTATGCTCTGCGTAAGGCAACAAGGTCAGGAGAAGTGAAAAATTCGAAAATTAATAATATTTAGCAATTAAGCCCAATAATGTAAAAGTAAAACAATGATTGTAAAAGTTGTCTAATTTCTGTCTCTCTCTGGCTTGTGCGGCTGTAAACTGCTATTTATGCTTATTAATCCTGACCTAACCCTAGACCAAATTAAGGGCCACTGAATAAGCTTTCCAACAAGGTATCGTTTGACTTAATTGGGATTAAGATGAGTAAGTTATGCCCATTTAAGTGAAAGAACATCATGGACTACGCACTGATCTGAGCCATAGAACCTGGGACCCAATTTAGCCTTGATTTTGGCCTAATTTGACAATTCTTGTGAAACCAGAAATTGTAGGTCTCTTCCTTATCTTTTTAGGGACAACAAGATCACCAAAATCCGACATCTGTAGCTATAGTTTTGCTCTGGCAAAGCAACAAGGTCAGGATGTGTGAAAAATACGAAAATTTACAATGTTTAGTAATTAAGCCCTATTAAGCCCAATAATGTAAAAGCAAAAACAATGATTGTAAAAGTTGTCTTATTTCTGTCTCTCTCTGGCTTGTGAGGCTGTAAACTGCTATTTATGCTTATTAATCCTGACCTAACCCTAGACCAAATTAAGGGCCTCTGAATAAGCTTTCCAACAAGGTATCATATGCCATAATTGGGCTTAAGATGAGTAAGTTAGACCCATTTAAGAGAAGGAACATCTTGGATCACAGACCGATCCGCGCCAGAGAACTCGGGACCCAATTTAGACTTGATATTGGCCGAATTTGACAATTCTTATGAAACCTGAAGTTGTTGGTCTCTTCCTTATCTTTCTAGGGACTGCAAGATCACCCAAATCCGATATCTGTAGCTCTAGTTATGCTCTGCGCAAGGCAACAAGGTCAGGATGAGTGAAAAATCCGAAAATTAACAATATTTACCAATTAAGCCCAATAATGTAAAAGCAAAAACAATAATTGTAAAAGTTGTCTAATTTTCGTCTCTCTTTGGCTTGTGCGGCTGTAAACTGCTATTTATGCTTATTAATCCTGACCTAACCCTAGACCAAATTAAGGGCCTCTGAATAAGCTTTCCAAAAGGTATCATATGCCTTAATTGGGCTTAAGATGAGTAAGTTAGGCCCATTTAAGTGAAGGAACATCATGGACTGCGCAATGATCCACGCCTGAGAACTCGGGACCCAATTTTGCCTTGATTTTGGCCTAATTTGACAATTCTTGTGAAACCTGAAATTGTAGGTCTCTTCCTTATCTTTCTAGGGACAGCAAGATCACCAAAATCCGATATCTGTAGCTCCAGTTATTCTGTGCGTAAGGCAACAAGGTCAGGATGAGTGAAAAATCCGAAAATTAACAATGTTTAGCAATTAAGCCCAATAATGTATAAGCAAAAATTATGATTGTAAAAGTTGTGTAATTTCCGTCTCTCTCTGGCTTGTGCGGCTGTAAACTCCTATTTATGCTTATTAAGCCTGACCTAACCCTAGACCAAATTAAGGGCCTCTGAATAAGCTTTCCAACAAGGTATCATAGGCCTTAATTGGGGTTAAGAAGAGTAAGTTAGACCCATTTAAGTGAAGGAACATCATGGACTGCGCACTGATCCGTGCCAGAGAACTCGAGACCTAATTTTGCCTCGATTTTAGCCAAATTTGACAATTCTTGGTAAACCTGAAATTGTAGGTCTCTTCCTTATCTTTCTAGGGACAGCAAGATCACCAAAATCCGATATCTGTAGCTCTAGTTATTCTCTGCGTAAGGCAACAAGGTCAGGAGAAGTGAAAAATTCGAAAATTAATAATATTTAGCAATTAAGCCCAATAATGTAAAAGTAAAACAATGATTGTAAAAGTTGTCTAATTTCTGTCTCTCTCTCTGGCTTGTGCGGCTGTAAACTGCTATTTATGATTATTAATCCTGACCTAACCCTAGACCAAATTAAGGGCCACTGAATAAGCTTTCCAACAAGGTATCGTTTGACTTAATTGGGATTAAGATGAGTAAGTTATGCCCATTTAAGTGAAAGAACATCATGGACTACGCACTGATCTGAACCATAGAACCTGGGACCCAATTTAGCCTTGATTTTGGCCTAATTTGACAATTCTTGTGAAACCAGAAATTGTAGGTGAGTCCTTATCTTTCTAGGGACAACAAGATCACAAAAATCCGACATCTGTAGCTATAGTTTTGCTCTGGCAAAGCAACAAGGTCAGGATGAGTGAAAAATACGAAAATTTACAATGTTTAGTAATTAAGCCCTATTAAGCCCAATAATGTAAAAGCAAAAACAATGATTGTAAAAGTTGTCTTATTTCTGTCTCTCTCTGGCTTGTGAGGCTGTAAACTGCTATTTATGCTTATTAATCCTGACCTAACCCTAGACCAAATTAAGGGCCTCTGAATAAGCTTTCCAACAAGGTATCATATGCCATAATTGGGCTTAAGATGAGTAAGTTAGACCCATTTAAGAGAAGGAACATCTTGGATCACAGACCGATCCGTGCCAGAGAACTCGGGACCCAATTTAGACTTGATATTGACCGAATTTGACAATTCTTATGAAACCTGAAGTTGTTGGTCTCTTCCTTATCTTTCTAGGGACTGCAAGATCACCCAAATCCGATATCTGTAGCTCTAGTTATGCTCTGCGCAAGGCAACAAGGTCAGGATGAGTGAAAAATCCGAAAATTAACAATATTTACCAATTAAGCCCAATAATGTAAAAGCAAAAACAATAATTGTAAAAGTTGTCTAATTTTCGTCTCTCTTTGGCTTGTGCGGCTGTAAACTGCTATTTATGCTTATTAATCCTGACCTAACCCTAGACCAAATTAAGGGCCTCTGAATAAGCTTTCCAAAAAGGTATCATATGCCTTAATTGGGATTAAGATGAGTAAGTTAGGCCCATTTAAGTGAAGGAACATCATGGACTGCGCAATGATCCGCGCCAGAGAACTCCGGACCCAATTTTGCCTTGATTTTGGCCTAATTTGACAATTCTTATGAAACCTGAAGTTGTTGGTCTCTTCCTTATCTTTCTAGGGACTGCAAGATCACGCAAATCCGATATCTGTAGCTCTAGTTATGCTCTGCGCAAGGCAACAAGGTCAGGATTAGTGAAAAATCCGAAAATTATCAATATTTACCAATTAAGCCCAATAATGTAAAAGCAAAAACAATAATTGTAAAAGTTGTCTAATTTCCGTCTCTCTTTGGCGTGTGCGGCTGTGAACTGCTATTTATGCTTATTAATCCTGACCTAACCCTAGACCAAATTAAGGGCCTCTGAATAAGCTTTCCAAAAAGGTATCATATGCCTTAATTGGGCTTAAGATGAGTAAGTTAGGCCCATTTAAGTGAAGGAACATCATGGACTGCGCAATGATCCACGCCAGAGAACTCGGGACCCAATTTTGCCTTGATTTTGGCATAATTTGACAATTCTTGTGAAACCTGAAATTGTAGGTCTCTTCCTTATCTTTCTAGGGACAGCAAGATCACCAAAATCCGATATCTGTAGCTCTAGTTATGCTCTGCGTAAGGCAACAAGGTCAGGAGAAGTGAAAAATTCGAAAATTAATAATATTTAGCAATTAAGCCCAATAATGTAAAAGTAAAACAATGATTGTAAAAGTTGTCTAATTTCTGTCTCTCTCTGGCTTGTGCGGCTGTAAACTGCTATTTATGCTTATTAATCCTGACCTAACCCTAGACCAAATTAAGGGCCACTGAATAAGCTTTCCAACAAGGTATCGTTTGACTTAATTGGGATTAAGATGAGTAAGTTATGCCCATTTAAGTGAAAGAACATCATGGACTACGCACTGATCTGAGCCATAGAACCTGGGACCCAATTTAGCCTTGATTTTGGCCTAATTTGACAATTCTTGTGAAACCAGAAATTGTAGGTCTCTTCCTTATCTTTTTAGGGACAACAAGATCACCAAAATCCGACATCTGTAGCTATAGTTTTGCTCTGGCAAAGCAACAAGGTCAGGATGTGTGAAAAATACGAAAATTTACAATGTTTAGTAATTAAGCCCTATTAAGCCCAATAATGTAAAAGCAAAAACAATGATTGTAAAAGTTGTCTAATTTCAGTCTCTCTCTGGCTTGTGAGGCTGTAAACTGCTATTTGTGCTTATTAATACTGACCTAACCCTAGACCAAATTAAGGGCCTCTGAATAAGCTTTCCAACAAGGTATCATATGCCATAATTGGGCTTAAGATGAGTAAGTTAGACCCATTTAAGAGAAGGAACATCTTGCACTGAGCACTGATCCGCGCCAGAGAACTCGGGACCCAATTTAGACTTGATATTGGCCGAATTTGACAATTCTTATGAAACCTGAAGTTGTTGGTCTCTTCCTTATCTTTCTAGGGACTGCAAGATCACCCAAATCCGATATCTGTAGCTCTAGTTATGCTCTGCGCAAGGCAACAAGGTCAGGATGAGTGAAAAATCCGAAAATTAACAATATTTACCAATTAAGCCCAATAATGTAAAAGCAAAAACAATAATTGTAAAAGTTGTCTAATTTTCGTCTCTCTTTGGCTTGTGCGGCTGTAAACTGCTATTTATGCTTATTAATCCTGACCTAACCCTAGACCAAATTAAGGGCCTCTGAATAAGCTTTCCAAAAAGGTATCATATGCCTTAATTGGGCTTAAGATGAGTAAGTTAGGCCCATTTAAGTGAAGGAACATCATGGACTGCGCAATGATCCACGCCTGAGAACTCGGGACCCAATTTTGCCTTGATTTTGGCCTAATTTGACAATTCTTGTGAAACCTGAAATTGTAGGTCTCTTCCTTATCTTTCTAGGGACAGCAAGATCACCAAAATCCGATATCTGTAGCTCCAGTTATTCTGTGCGTAAGGCAACAAGGTCAGGATGAGTGAAAAATCCGAAAATTAACAATGTTTAGCAATTAAGCCCAATAATGTATAAGCAAAAATTATGATTGTAAAAGTTGTGTAATTTCCGTCTCTCTCTGGCTTGTTCGGCAGTAAACTCCTATTTATGCTTATTAAGCCTGACCTAACCCTAGACCAAATTAAGGGCCTCTGAATAAGCTTTCCAACAAGGTATCATAGGCCTTAATTGGGGTTAAGAAGAGTAAGTTAGACCCATTTAAGTGAAGGAACATCATGGACTGCGCACTGATCCGTGCCAGAGAACTCGAGACCTAATTTTGCCTCGATTTTAGCCAAATTTGACAATTCTTGGTAAACCTGAAATTGTAGGTCTCTTCCTTATCTTTCTAGGGACAGCAAGATCACCAAAATCCGATATCTGTAGCTCTAGTTATTCTCTGCGTAAGGCAACAAGGTCAGGAGAAGTGAAAAATTCGAAAATTAATAATATTTAGCAATTAAGCCCAATAATGTAAAAGTAAAACAATGATTGTAAAAGTTGTCTAATTTCTGTCTCTCTCTGGCTTGTGCGGCTGTAAACTGCTATTTATGATTATTAATCCTGACCTAACCCTAGACCAAATTAAGGGCCACTGAATAAGCTTTCCAACAAGGTATCGTTTGACTTAATTGGGATTAAGATGAGTAAGTTATGCCCATTTAAGTGAAAGAACATCATGGACTACGCACTGATCTGAACCATAGAACCTGGGACCCAATTTAGCCTTGATTTTGGCCTAATTTGACAATTCTTGTGAAACCAGAAATTGTAGGTGAGTCCTTATCTTTCTAGGGACAACAAGATCACAAAAATCCGACATCTGTAGCTATAGTTTTGCTCTGGCAAAGCAACAAGGTCAGGATGAGTGAAAAATACGAAAATTTACAATGTTTAGTAATTAAGCCCTATTAAGCCCAATAATGTAAAAGCAAAAACAATGATTGTAAAAGTTGTCTTATTTCTGTCTCTCTCTGGCTTGTGAGGCTGTAAACTGCTATTTATGCTTATTAATCCTGACCTAACCCTAGACCAAATTAAGGGCCTCTGAATAAGCTTTCCAACAAGGTATCATATGCCATAATTGGGCTTAAGATGAGTAAGTTAGACCCATTTAAGAGAAGGAACATCTTGGACTGCGCACTGATCCGTGCCAGAGAACTCGGGACCCAATTTAGACTTGATATTGACCGAATTTGACAATTCTTATGAAACCTGAAGTTGTTGGTCTCTTCCTTATCTTTCTAGGGACTGCAAGATCACCCAAATCCGATATCTGTAGCTCTAGTTATGCTCTGCGCAAGGCAACAAGGTCAGGATGAGTGAAAAATCCGAAAATTAACAATATTTACCAATTAAGCCCAATAATGTAAAAGCAAAAACAATAATTGTAAAAGTTGTCTAATTTTCGTCTCTCTTTGGCTTGTGCGGCTGTAAACTGCTATTTATGCTTATTAATCCTGACCTAACCCTAGACCAAATTAAGGGCCTCTGAATAAGCTTTCCAAAAAGGTATCATATGCCTTAATTGGGCTTAAGATGAGTAAGTTAGGCCCATTTAAGTGAAGGAACATCATGGACTGCGCAATGATCCGCGCCAGAGAACTCCGGACCCAATTTTGCCTTGATTTTGGCCTAATTTGACAATTCTTGTGAAACCTGAAATTGTAGGTCTCTTCCTTATCTTTCTAGGGACAGCAAGATCACCAAAATCCGATATCTGTAGCTCCAGTTATTCCGTGCATAAGGCAACAAGGTCAGGATGAGTGAAAAATCCGAAAATTAACAATGTTTAGCAATTAAGCCCAATAATGTAAAAGCAAAAATTATGATTGTAAAAGTTGTGTAATTTCCGTCTCTCTCTGGCTTGTGCGGCTGTAAACTCCAATTTATGCTTATTAAGCGTGACCTAACCCTAGACCAAATTAAGGGCCTCTGAATAAGCTTTCCAACAAGGTATCATAGGCCTTAATTGGGGTTAAGATGAGTAAGTTAGACCCATTTAAGTGAAGGAACATCATGGACTGCGCACTGATCCGTGCCAGAGAACTCGAGACCTAATTTTGCCTCGATTTTAGCGAAATTTGACAATTCTTGGTAAACCTGAAATTGTAGGTCTCTTCCTTATCTTTCTAGGGACAACAAGATCACCAAAATCCGATATCTGTAGCTCTAGTTATGCTCTGCGTAAGGCAACAAGGTCAGGAGAAGTGAAAAATTCGAAAATTAATAATATTTAGCTATTAAGCCCAATAATGTAAAAGTAAAACAATGATTGTAAAAGTTGTCTAATTTCTGTCTCTCTCTGGCTTGTGCGGCTGTAAACTGCTATTTATGCTTATTAATCCTGACCTAACCCTAGACCAAATTAAGGGCCACTGAATAAGCTTTCCAACAAGGTATCGTTTGACTTAATTGGGAATAAGATGAGTAAGTTATGCCCATTTAAGTGAAAGAACATCATGGACTACGCACTGATCTGAGCCATAGAACCTGGGACCCAATTTAGCCTTGATTTTGGCCTAATTTGACAATTCTTGTGAAACCAGAAATTGTAGGTCTCTTCATTATCTTTCTAGGGACAACAATATCACCAAAATACGACATCTGTAGCTATAGTTTTGCTCTGGCAAAGCAACAAGGTCAGGATGAGTGAAAAATACGAAAATTTAAAATGTTTTGTAATTAAGCCCTATTAAGCCCAATAATGTAAAAGCAAAAACAATGATTGTAAAAGTTGTCTTATTTCTGTCTCTCTCTGGCTTGTGAGGCTGTAAACTGCTATTTATGCTTATTAATCCTGACCTAACCCTAGACCAAATTAAGGACCTCTGAATAAGCTTTCCAACAAGGTATCATATGCCATAATTGGGCTTAAGATGAGTAAGTTAGACCCATTTAAGAGAAGGAACATCATGGACTGCGCACTGATCCGCGCCAGAGAACTTGGGACCCAATTTAGACTTGATATTGGCTGAATTTGACAATTCTTATGAAACCTGAAGTTGTAGGTCTCTTGCTTATCTTTCTAGGGACTGCAAGATCACCCAAATCCGATATCTGTAGCTCTAGTTATGCTCTGCGCAAGGCAACAAGGTCAGGATGAGTGAAAAATCCGAAAATTAACAATATTTACCAATTAAGCCCAATAATGTAAAAGCAAAAACAATAATTGTAAAAGTTGTCTAATTTCCGTCTCTCTTTGGCTTGTGCGGCTGTAAACTGCTATTTATGCTTATTAATATTGACCTAACCCTAGACCAAATTAACGGCCTCTGAATAAGCTTTCCAAAAAGGTATCATATGCCTTAATTGGGCTTAAGATGAGTAAGTTAGGCCCATTTAAGTGAAGGAACATCATGGACTGCGCAATGATCCGCGCCAGAGAACTCCGGACCCAATTTTGCCTTGATTTTGGCCTAATTTGACAATTCTTGTGAAACCTGAAATTGTAGGTCTCTTCCTTATCTTTCTAGGGACAGCAAGATCACCAAAATCCGATATCTGTAGCTCCAGTTATTCTGTGCGTAAGGCAACAAGGTCAGGATGAGTGAAAAATCCGAAAATTAACAATGTTTAGCAATTAAGCCCATTAATGTAAAAGCAAAAATTATGATTGTAAAAGTTGTGTAATTTCCGTCTCTCTCTGGCTTGTGCGGCTGTAAACTCCTATTTATGCTTATTAAGCCTGACCTAACCCTAGACCAAATTAAGGGACTCTGAATAAGATTTCCAACAAGGTATCATAGGCCTTAATTGGGTTTAAGATGAGTAAGTTAGACCCATTTAAGTGAAGGAACATCATGGATCACAAGACCGATCCGTGCCGAGAACTCGAGACCTAATTTTGCCTCGATTTTAGCCAAATTTGACAATTCTTGGTAAACCTGAAATTGTAGGTCTCTTCCTTATCTTTCTAGGGACAGCAAGATCACCAAAATCCGATATCTGTAGCTCTAGTTATGCTCTGCGTAAGGCAACAAGGTCAGGAGAAGTGAAAAATTCGAAAATTAATAATATTTAGCAATTAAGCCCAATAATGTAAAAGTAAAACAATGATTGTAAAAGTTGTCTAATTTCTGTCTCTCTCTGGCTTGTGCGGCTGTAAACTGCTATTTATGATTATTAATCCTGACCTAACCCTAGACCAAATTAAGGGCCACTGAATAAGCTTTCCAACAAGGTATCGTTTGACTTAATTGGGATTAAGATGAGTAAGTTAGGCCCATTTAAGTGAAAGAACATCATGGACTGCGCACTGATCTGAGCCAGAGAACCTGGGACCCAATTTAGCCTTGATTTTGGCCTAATTTGACAATTCTTGTGAAACCAGAAATTGTAGGTCTCTTCCTTATCTTTCTAGGGACAACAAGATCACCAAAATCCAACATCTGTAGCTATAGTTTTGCTCTGGCAAAGCAACAAGGTCAGGATGAGTGAAAAATACGAAAATTTACAATGTTTAGTAATTAAGCCCTATTAAGCCCAATAATGTAAAAGCAAAAACAATGATTGTAAAAGTTGTCTTATTTCTGTCTCTCTCTGGCTTGTGAGGCTGTAAACTGCTATTTATGCATATTAATCCTGACCTAACCCTAGACCAAATTAAGGGCCTCTGAATAAGCTTTCCAACAAGGTATCATATGCCATAATTGGGCTTAAGATGAGTAAGTTAGACCCATTTAAGAGAAGGAACATCTTGGATCACAGACCGATCCGCGCCGAGAGAACTCGGGGACCCAATTTAGACTTGATATTGGCCGAATTTGACAATTCTTATGAAACCTGAAGTTGTTGGTCTCTTCCTTATCTTTCTAGGGACTGCAAGATCACCCAAATCCGATATCTCGTAGCTCTAGTTATGCTCTGCGCAAGGCAACAAGGTCAGGATGAGTGAAAAATCCGAAAATTAACAATATTTACCAATTAAGCCCAATAATGTAAAAGCAAAAACAATAATTGTAAAAGTTGTCTAATTTTCGTCTCTCTTTGGCTTGTGCGGCTGTAAACTGCTATTTATGCTTATTAATCCTGACCTAACCCTAGACCAAATTAAGGGCCTCTGAATAAGCTTTCCAAAAAGGTATCATATGCCTTAATTGGGCTTAAGATGAGTAAGTTAGGCCCATTTAAGTGAAGGAACATCATGGACTGCGCAATGATCCACGCCTGAGAACTCGGGACCCAATTTTGCCTTGATTTTGGCCTAATTTGACAATTCTTATGAAACCTGAAATTGTAGGTCTCTTCCTTATCTTTCTAGGGACAGCAAGATCACCAAAATCCGATATCTGTTGCTCCAGTTATTCTGTGCGTAAGGCAACAAGGTCAGGATGAGTGAAAAATCCGAAAATTAACAATGTTTAGCAATTAAGCCCAATAATGTAAAAGCAAAAATTATGATTGTAAAAGTTGTGTAATTTCCGTCTCTCTCTGGCTTGTGCGGCTGTAAACTCCTATTTATGCTTATTAAGCCTGACCTAACCCTAGACCAAATTAAGGGCCTCTGAATAAGCTTTCCAACAAGGTATCATAGGCCTTAATTGGGGTTAAGATGAGTAAGTTAGACCCATTTAAGTGAAGGAACATCATGGACTGTGCACTGATCCGTGCCAGAGAACTCGAGACCTAATTTTGCCTCGATTTTAGCCAAATTTAACAATTCTTGGTAAACCTGAAATTGTAGGTCTCTTCCTTATCTTTCTAGGGACAGCAAGATCACCAAAATCCGATATCTGTAGCTCTAGTTATGCTCTGCGTAAGGCAACAAGGTCAGGAGAAGTGAAAAATTCGAAAATTAATAATATTTAGCAATTAAGCCCAATAATGTAAAAGTAAAACAATGATTGTAAAAGTTGTCTAATTTCTGTCTCTCTCTGGCTTGTGCGGCTGTAAACTGCTATTTATGATTATTAATCCTGACCTAACCCTAGACCAAATTAAGGGCCACTGAATAAGCTTTCCAACAAGGTATCGTTTGACTTAATTGGGATTAAGATGAGTAAGTTATGCCCATTTAAGTGAAAGAACATCATGGACTACGCACTGATCTGAGCCATAGAACCTGGGACCCAATTTAGCCTTGATTTTGGCCTAATTTGACAATTCTTGTGAAACCAGAAATTATAGGTGAGTCCTTATCTTTCTAGGGACAACAAGATCACAAAAATCCGACATCTGTAGCTATAGTTTTGCTCTGGCAAAGCAACAAGGTCAGGATGAGTGAAAAATACGAAAATTTACAATGTTTAGTAATTAAGCCCTATTAAGCCCAATAATGTAAAAGCAAAAACAATGATTGTAAAAGTTGTCTTATTTCTGTCTCTCTCTGGCTTGTGAGGCTGTAAACTGCTATTTATGCTTATTAATCCTGACCTAACCCTAGACCAAATTAAGGGCCTCTGAATAAGCTTTCCAACAAGGTATCATATGCCATAATTGGGCTTAAGATGAGTAAGTTAGACCCATTTAAGAGAAGGAACATCTTGGATCACAGACCGATCCGTGCCGTAGAACTCGGGACCCAATTTAGACTTGATATTGACCGAATTTGACAATTCTTATGAAACCTGAAGTTGTTGGTCTCTTCCTTATCTTTCTAGGGACTGCAAGATCACCCAAATCCGATATCTGTAGCTCTAGTTATGCTCTGCGCAAGGCAACAAGGTCAGGATGAGTGAAAAATCCGAAAATTAACAATATTTACCAATTAAGCCCAATAATGTAAAAGCAAAAACAATAATTGTAAAAGTTGTCTAATTTTCGTCTCTCTTTGGCTTGTGCGGCTGTAAACTGCTATTTATGCTTATTAATCCTGACCTAACCCTAGACCAAATTAAGGGCCTCTGAATAAGCTTTCCAAAAAGGTATCATATGCCTTAATTGGGCTTAAGATGAGTAAGTTAGGCCCATTTAAGTGAAGGAACATCATGGACTGCGCAATGATCCACGCCAGAGAACTCCGGACCCAATTTTGCCTTGATTTTGGCCTAATTTGACAATTCTTGTGAAACCTGAAATTGTAGGTCTCTTCCTTATCTTTCTAGGGACAACAAGATCACCAAAATCCGATATCTGTAGCTCCAGTTATTCCGTGCATAAGGCAACAAGGTCAGGATGAGTGAAAAATCCGAAAATTAACAATGTTTAGCAATTAAGCCCAATAATGTAAAAGCAAAAATTATGATTGTAAAAGTTGTGTAATTTTCGTCTCTCTCTGGCTTGTGCGGCTGTAAACTCCAATTTATGCTTATTAAGCGTGACCTAACCCTAGACCAAATTAAGGGCCTCTGAATAAGCTTTCCAACAAGGTATCATAGGCCTTAATTGGGGTTAAGATGAGTAAGTTAGACCCATTTAAGTGAAGGAACATCATGGATCACAGATCGATCCGTGCCAGAGAACTCGAGACCTAATTTTGCCTCGATTTTAGCCAAATTTGACAATTCTTGGTAAACCTGAAATTGTAGGTCTCTTCCTTATCTTTCTAGGGACAACAAGATCACCAAAATCCGATATCTGTAGCTCTAGTTATGCTCTGCGTAAGGCAACAAGGTCAGGAGAAGTGAAAAATTCGAAAATTAATAATATTTAGCAATTAAGCCCAATAATGTAAAAGTAAAA
>JAUPTC010000010.1:2351496-2397111 GCA_030762895.1 Sophora flavescens | reverse complement strand
CTTACTCATCTTAAGCCCAATTAAGGCATCTGATACCTTGTAGGAAAGCTTATTCAGAGGCCCTTAATTTGGTCTAGGGTTAGGTCACGATTAATAAGCATATATAGTAGTTGACAGCCGTACAATCCAGAGAGAGGCGTAAATTAGACAACTTTTACAATCATTGTTTTTGCTTTTACATTATTGTGCTTAATTGCTAAACATTGTTAATTTTCGGATTTTTCACTCATCCTGACCTTGTTGCCATGCACAGAGCATAACTAGAGCTACAAATATCAGATTTTGGTGATCTTACAGTCCCTATAAAAATAAGGAAGAGACCTACAATTTCAGGTTTCACAAGAATTGTCAATTTAGTCCAAAATCAAGGCTAAATTGGGTCCCGAGTTCTCTGGCGCGGATCAGTGCGCAATCCATGATGTTCCTTCACTTAAATGGGCCTAACTTACTCATCTTAAGCCCAATTAAGGCATATGATACCTTGTTGGAAAGCTTATTCAGAGGCCCTTAATTTGGTCTAGGGTTAGGTGAGGATTAATAAGAATAAATAGCAGTTTACAGCCGCACAAGCCAGAGAGAGATGGAAATTAGACAACTTTTACAGTCATTGTTTTTACTTTTACATTACTAGGCTTAATTGATAACTTTGTTAATTTCCGGATTTTTCACTCATCCTGACCTTTTTGCCTTGCTAAAAGCATAACTAGAGCTACAGATATCGGATATTTGTGATCTTGCTGTCCCCAGAAAGACAAGGAAGAGACCTACAATTTCAGGTTTCACAAGAATTGTCAAGTTAGGCTTAAATCAAGGCTAAATTGGGTCCCGAGTTCTCTGGCACGGATCAGTGCGCAGTCTATGATGTTTGGTCGCGCTGTCGCGCACGCGCCAAAAAGGACGAGCGGGTTTTAAAACTGTAGTAAGGGCGACAACTCGGATGTTGTCTCACAAGGACTCTCAAAGTGTTATTTTTCACAAAATCAGTTTTGTGGGGGGGTGGGCGGGGGGGGGGGGTTTGGATTGGGGTGCAAATAAGAAAACAAAATAATAACAGAGCAATGAAACAAGGCAATTCAAAGAGGTTGTCAAATAGCTAAAAACCGATTAATCTATTGTTCTCGATTTCCCAACTATCCTAGGTTCATGCAATTTCCAAGCCCTAAGCAGATTCTAATCCCCTCCCGGTTGTAGCAATAATTTACAAGCGAAACCACTACTGCAGATATATGTCCCTATTCCCGAATTAAGCAAACGGGGTTAAGCCCTTCGTGAAGTAAGCGAACACGAAACGAACACACGCGAATTAAGCAAACGCGATTGATTATAGGGACATAATATCACCGAAGATAAATCAACACAACATAATATACTCCTGAATTAAGCAAACAGAAATATACAACATGGCATTGAAAAGGGAAAAGCATACACAACAGGAAATGCAAGAACCTCAAGTATTGGCAATCGAGATTAATCCTAGAAATTTAGTTCTCCATAACAAAAACGAAAACACACAGAAGAAAATATAAAACAGAACAATGGAGAAGCAAAAGTCTTTACAAACTGTTCAGAACAACCTTTTATACTATTCAGAATTTTAGCCCACTCGCGAGGCGAAGCCTCTCTCGCGACGCAAATCTTGTGAACAGTCTGCAACCTTTGGTATTCTCGCGAGGTGAACAAACCTTCGCGAGGCGAGGAACTGAAGAGTCTTCTTATTATGCCCGTTATGAACATCAGGGCCTAACCGTGATGCTTTCTGTCTTCCAGGCTCGCGGGGCGAGAGATGTATTCGCGAGGCGACCCAGAAACCTTGAATTTTTCTGGAACAGTCACCTCTCAGGGTCGCGAGGCGAGAAGAATAGTCGTGGGGCGAACCAGAGAGGATGACATTTTCACTGTTCTGCTGGCCTTCAGGGTCGCGAGGCGAGAAGAAGATCGCGGGGCGAATCCCCTGTTTCTTTATTCCTTCAACTTCTACTCTACCTGAAAACAAGGAAATAACTATAAGTGCATTATTTTGACTCCAAACTGGCTAAATTAACCTAAAACTACTTTAGGGACTCAAAACCTTGCTTGAGGACAATCTAATCTAATTTGGGTGAAAATGATATATAATTTGCACAAAACCCTGGTCATACTAGCCATAAAACTAGATGAGCCAGAGGCTTATCAAAATACCCCAAACTTAAACTTTGCTTGTCCCCAAGCAAACTAAGACTCAAAAATCAAAAAGACTCAAGACCTGGCAAGCTTAAAAGATTCAATCAACATTGCACAAATCCAAGCAACTTCTTCAAAACAGTTTTCTTCATTGTTCCTCCCCTTTTCAAACAAAGCAATCCCCACATTCACTTATTCTAAACATTTGAGAATTTCATCATTCAAACAATCAGAAATCTAAGAAGGGGATCCAAGTCACACACAAGAAGGAGATCACCAAATTCAAACAACTGCCTTCCTCACAAGGGCATTTAGTATATCACTCAATCGCTCAGTTTGTGTCAGGCTAACAACTTTGCACTCAGTTTCACTTTTCAAGAACACTTCCCATAAATTTGATTTTCATCTCCCTATGATTCCCACAGAAAACATGCATGCAACATCAAAAGGTCTTTTATGGGTTGTAATGGGGCCTGGCTAAGGGTAGGATATACAAAAGGAACTAGGCTGAAGACCCTAGGAACTAAGAGAGCATGAACATTATTTACATTTTGAAATTCACTCAAGTTCCTTTTCTCATTCATCTTTTCAATTGCCTTGGGTGACTACAGCCATTTCATCTTTTTTTTCTAATTCTTTTATTTTATTTTTTTTTCATTTTTTTTTACATTTATACATTTTTTTTTCACAAGCCTTTGGCTCCAACTTTTTTATTATATTTTTTCTTTTTCCCAATCCCAACAACATATTACACCTTGCAGCCACCCCAAACTTAGTTTCTTGCACCCATTCTAAGATTCCATGCTCTCCTAATTCTAAGATCGGGTTACATGGTTTTCTAGATTTTTGGGCTTATAACATTAGGTTATCAAGAATTAACAGGCTAATAGGCTCAATGGGGCTAACTAGGGAACATGCATTAGGGATGGTTATTATTTAGGCTAAGTAGCTATTTACAAAGAAAATGCCTAAATCATCTGAAGCAAACACATAATCATGCAAACCAAAAAGAGATTCAAGCAAATTCAGGAAAGTGCAACTTGAAAGTGATTTCACACAGTTAGAAACATGTTGGAGGCTCAAAACCTCACCTGGACATTCATGCAAATTGTTTGAAAGAGATTCTATCCCTAGTGTGTGCTTCCTATCACCCCAAACTTATCATAAATCATGTCATCATAACAAAATCTCAAAGTGCAGTTTTCAAGTTCACATGGGAATCACTTTTCAAAAAAAAAATTTTTTAGGCCTATTGGGAAAAATAACAAATCAATCATGCAAGCAATCTGTGCAACATCAATCAAAATCCATCAAACTTGCCAACAAAAGACTCAACACACAAATACTCCTGAGCTTCTCAAATTATTCAGGAGCTTTATTCAAAGAAAAGGAAAACAAACAAAACAAAACAAAAACTACAACTAGTTCCCTCCCCCACACTTAAAGCATGCATTGTCCCCAATGAAACAACATAACAACAAAATCAGAGTGAGGGAAAGGAAAGGAAACTCCCTGATCAAGTATCAGTGTAGGTGGGAGCTTCCAAGGAGAGCTCCTCAACATTTGCATCCACAGGAACAACAGCATCTACACCATGGAATGGCTTCAGCCTCTGCCCGTTAACCTTGAAGGTCTTGTTGGTACCTGCACTTTGAATCTCTATTGCACCATAAGGAAAAACGTTAGTAACAACAAAGGGGCCATCCCATTTGGACCTAAGTTTCCCAGCCATCAATCTCAGGCGGGAATTAAATAGTAAGACTTTTTGGCCCACAAAAAACTCTTTTCTAACAATCATCCTATCATGAAACAGTTTTGTCTTTTCTTTATAAATCCTGGAGCTTTCATAGGCTTCCAGCCTAAGCTCCTCAAGTTGCTGCAACTGCAGTTTTCTTTCAACGCCAGCTTCTTTCATGACCAAGTTACAACCCTTTATTGCCCAATATGCCCGGTGCTCAACTTCCACCGATAGGTGACATGCCTTTCCAAATACAAGCCTGAATGGGGACATTCCTATAGGTGTCTTGAAATCAGTCCTCTGAGCCCACAGTGCGTCTTCCAGACGGTGGCTCCATTCCTTTCTATTAGGCTGCACCATCTTCTCTAGAATTTGCTTGATCTCCCTGTTGGATATTTCAGCCTGGCCATTTGTCTGGGGATGGTAAGTAGTGGAAACTCTATGCACAACCCCATATTTTCTGAGTAGGGCTTCTATGGTTCTGTTGCAAAAGTGTGTGCCCTGGTCACTGATGATGGCCTTAGGTATGCCAAACCTGCAAAAAATGTTAGACCTAACAAATTTGGAAACAACGTTAGCATCGTTAGTCCTAGTGGGGATTGCTTCCACCCACTTTGAAACATAATCCACAGCCAAAAGAATATACAAATAACCAAAAGAAGGAGGGAAAGGACCCATGAAGTCCATCCCCCACACATCAAAAACTTCACAATAAAGCATGGGCTGCTGAGGCATCTCACTCCTACGAGTGATTGCAGGGCCTGCAGTTTGACATTCCTTACAATTCCTGTATACCTCATATGAATCTCTAAAAATTGTGGGCCAAGTGAACCCGAAATCCAGGACTTTTCTTGCTGTCCTCTGAGGTCCAAAGTGTCCTCCAACTTGAGAGGCATGTGAGAAGTGCAGAATGGACTCTGTCTCATGATCGGGGACACACCTCCGAATCACCTGGTCACTGCAAAACTTCCACAGGTAGGGATCATCCCACACATAATACTTTGCATCGCTCTTGAGCTTGTGGAACTTATGTCTACTTGTACCTGCAGGAACAACACCAGCAACTAGAAAATTGACTATGTCAGCAAACCAGGGGGTTACCCCATACAGATGCAAAAGTCTCTCATCAGGGAAATCATCTTGGATGGGAGTAGGATCCTCATCCCTTGCTATCCGGCTCAAGTGATCGGCTACCAGATTTTCAGCTCCACTCCTATCTTTTATTTCCACATTGAACTCTTGGAGTAAAAGCATCCACCGGATCAGTCTTGGCTTAGCTTCTGGCTTCTTCAATAGGTACTTCAGAGCTGCATGGTCAGTAAAAACAATGACCCTAGAACCTAGCAAATATGACCTAAATTTGTCAAGTGCAAATACAACAGCTAGCAGTTCTTTTTCAGTGGTTGTGTAATTTGTGTAATTTGCTTGTGTAGCATCTAATGTCCTAGAAGCATAATGAATTACATGGGCAGCCTTGCCCACTCTTTGTGCCAGAACCGCTCCCACTGCAAAATTTGAAGCATCACACATTAGTTCAAAGGGGAGTGTCCAGTCAGGGGGCTGGATGACAGGGGTGGATGTCAATGCCTTTTTCAGATAGTCAAATGACTTCTTACACTTTTCATCAAAAAGGAACACGGCATCATTCTTCAGCAGGTTTGACAATGGCAGAGCAATCTTGCTGAAGTCCTTAATAAAGCGCCTGTAGAAACCTGCATGGCCAAGAAAAGAACGGATCTCGCGTACGCAAGATGGGTAAGGCAATGAAGAAATTACATCAATTTTTGCAGGATCTACAGAAATACCCTCCTGAGAAATTACATGACCCAAAACTATCCCCTATTCTACCATGAAGTGACATTTTTAATAATTCAAGATCAAATCAGTCTCAATGCATCTTTGTAGAACTAGACTCAGACTATGCAGACATGCATCAAATGAGGAGCCATATACAGTGAAGTCATCCATGAACACCTCTATGCAATTTTCAATAAACTCAGAGAAAATGCTAAGCATGCATCTTTGAAAGGTGCCAGGAGCATTACAAAGGCCAAATGGCATCCTCCTATAGGCAAACGTACCGAAGGGGCACGTGAAGGTGGTCTTTTCCTGATCCTCAGGGGCAATTTGAATCTGGAAATACCCGGAAAAGCCATCAAGAAAGCAATAATGGGATTTACCAGCCAGCCGTTCCAGCATCTGATCTATAAACGGCAAAGGAAAGTGATCCTTTCTGGTGGCCTGGTTCAACTTCCTATAGTCTATACAAACTCGCCAGCTATTCTGGACTCTAGTAGGCACAAGTTCATTATTATCATTTCTAACTACAGTGAGACCAGCCTTTTTGGGTACAACTTGCACCGGACTTACCCAAGGACTATCAGAAATGGGGTATATGATACCCGCCTGCAGGAGCTTAGTAACTTCTTTCTTCACCACATCCAGAATCATTGGGTTTAGTCGCCTTTGTGCCTGTCTAACTGGATTAGCCCCATCCTCCAATAGAATTCTGTGCATGCATCTGGAGGGGCTAATTCCTGGAATATCAGCCAATGTCCACCCAATAGCCTTCTTGTACTTCTTCAGAACTTCCAATAGTTTCGCTTCCTGGTCATATTCAAGGCTGGAGGAAATGATGACTGGAAGTTTCTCATTTGTCTCCAGGTAGGCATACTTCAAGTTCCCAGGAAGTGGCTTGAGCTCTAAGGATGGTGGCTGCTCAACAGATGGTGCATTGGGAGTAGCCATGGTGTCAAGGACTTCTGCTGCACAAACAGTTTCACTCTCACTATCACTATCACCCTGCAAAGCTGAATCCAGAAACTCAGAACAAACAGAACAAGGGTTAGTGTCAGTACAGTTAGTACAAGTATATACATCATCAAAACCAGAAATAAAAGGAAAATCAGAAACAAAGTCCTCATGAGTATCCTCAATAAGCTCCGAAAGCAACTCTAAGTGGAAAACAGAGTGCTCCTCCAATGGGTGTTTCATAGCATCAAAGATCTTGAACTTGGCCACAATACCACCAAACTCCATAGACATAGTCCCATCATACACATCAATCTTAGTCTTGGATGTCATCATGAATGGTCTGCCCAAGATTATTGGTGATCTACTGGAAGGTGTCTCTCCTGCCATGTCTAAGATGTAGAAGTCCGCAGGGAAGATCAAATCATCAACTTGCACTAGCACATCTTCTACCATTCCCATGGGTCGGGCACTGGTCCTGTTGGCCAACTGGATGGTAAGGCCTGTATACTGCAGAGGCCCAAGATTAAGATTGTTAAAGATGGAGGTAGGCATGACATTTATGGATGCTCCCAAGTCTAGCATGCAGTTTTCAAACTTCCTGTCCCCAATAGTGCATGGAATGGTGAATGTGCCTGGATCCTTGCACTTCTGTGGTAATGCCTGAGTAGGGGTTAAAGAAGCAACTCTTTCTGGCTTAGATTGGATAAGTGCTGAGACATTCATTCCCAAGTCAACCCTCTCATTATTCTTCATCTTCCTCTTGTTGGTGCACAGGTCCTTCAAAAATTTCGCATACTTGGGCACTTGCTTGATCACATCCAACAGTGGAATATTAACAGCTACCCTCCTGAAAACATCTAAGATCTCCCTTTCCTTGTCTTCACCACCAATCTTCTTATTTTTCTGAATTCTGTGTGGGAAAGGGATTGGTGTTCTGTACACTTTCTCAACTTCTACTTCAACAATAGGCTCAGGAGTTACCTCAACAGTTTCTTCATCCTTTCCAGAGGTGGCCTCAACAACTTTTCCAGATCTCAGAGATATGGCACTCACATTAGGGTTGGAGGCATTGGGATTTATCACTGGCTGTGCCGGCAGCTGGTTTGTCCCTTGACCTTGCTGTATGTTATTTATGTTTGTGGCCATCTGTCCAATCTGTGTCCTCAAATCTTGAATGCTGGCACTTGTTTGTTGCTGAAACTGTGTCTGTGAAGTCTGAATCTGTCCCATTTGTTGCTGGAACTGTGCCTGTGAAGCTGCAACTTGTCCAACCTGCTGCTGAAGCTGGAGGTTGTTTGCGGCCATCTGTTTGATCATATCTTCCAATGAAGGTCCAGAAGGTGCAGAAGTGGTCACTGGAGGAGGATTCTGAGGTGCCCTTGGTTGCTGTTGGGATGAGTTCCCATACCGCAGATTAGGATGATTACTCCAGTTAGGATGGTACCTATTTGTTGAGAGGTCTGGAGTCTTGCACTGTTCTCAGTTATTGCCTTGATTATACTGATGGACTGCATAGGCTTGAGGTGATTCAGTAACTGATCCTCCTTGCAGAATGGGGCATGCTTCATATGGGTGCTCAGGAGAACTGCACATGCCACACAACACCGCAGGCTGAACCCTATCCATTGCCAATTTCTCTACCAAAGAAGTGAGCCTATCAATTTTATCATCACGGACATGGTTGGAAGAAGAAGTGTGGACCTCATGTACACCTCTAGTCTCAAATGCAATTTCTTCCGGTAGTAAATTTCTGGGAATTCAGGTGACATGTTCTCAATGAGTTGCTTGGCAGAGATGGAGTCTTGTCAACCAACGCTCCCCACTAGCAAGATCCAAAATATTCCTATCCATCGGCAGTAGCCCTTCATAAAAGTACTTGGATGAGGAGCTGTTCGAAATCGATCTTTGGGGGCAATCGGATGTCAACTGCTTGAACCTCTCCCAATATTCGCTAGCGACTCATTTCCTTGCCCGATGCCACATATCTCCTTCCTTATTGAAGCGGCTCGAGGCAGGAAAATATTTCTCTAGGAAGAGCTTCTTCAAGTCGTTCCATGTGGTAATGGAGTTCGGCTCAAGGTATAATAGCCAATCTTTTGCAGCTCCCTGGAGTGAGAACGGAAAAGCTTTCAACTTGATATGATCCTCAGTTACTCCTTCTGGCCTCAAAGTGGTGGAGCAGACAACCTGGAATTCCTTGAGATGCTTGTGTGGATCTTCACCTGCAAGACCATTAAATCTTGGCAACAAATGGATTAGCCCAGATTTTAATTCAAAAGGAGTGTCAGCACCAGGATAAGCAATGCACAAACCATTGTAATTCACATCAGGGGCAGCAAGCTGCCTCAATGTCCTTTGGTCTCCCATGTTTTCAAAAACAGTTTTGGAATTAGAGTCACTACTAGAACTAGCCCGAAATTCTCTACGGAGTGTGTGCAGTGTTCTTTCAATTTCCGGATCAAATTCACACAGTTCGGGGCAATTAGATCTAGTAGCCAGACTAATTCAAAATAAAAGCGAAAATAAAAGAGAAAAACAGAAAATAAAATGCGAAAATAACAAGACAAGAGTCCCCGGCAACGGCGCCAATTTTTGGTCGCGCTGTCGCGCACGCGCCAAAAAGGACGAGCGGGTTTTAAAACTGTAGTAAGGGCGACAACTCGGATGTTGTCTCACAAGGACTCTCAAAGTGTTATTTTTCACAAAATCAGTTTTGGGGGGGGGGGGGTTTGGATTGGGGTACAAATAAGAAAACAAAATAATAACAGAGCAATTGCAAATAAGAAAACAAAATAATAACAGAGCAATGAAACAAGGCAATTCAAAGAGGTTGTCAAATAGCTAAAAACCGATTAATCTATTGTTCTCGATTTCCCAACTATCCTAGGTTCATGCAATTTCCAAGCCCTAAGCAGATTCTAATCCCCTCCCGGTTGTAGCAATAATTTACAAGCGAAACCACTACTGCAGATATATGTCCCTATTCCCGAATTAAGCAAACGGGGTTAAGCCCTTCGTGAACTAAGCGAACATGAAACGAACACACGCGAATTAAGCAAACGCGATTGATTATAGGGACATAATATCACCGAAGATAAATCAACACAACATAATATACTCCTGAATTAAGCAAACAGAAATATACAACATGGCATTGAAAAGGGAAAAGCATACACAACAGGAAATGCAAGAACCTCAAGTATTGGCAATCGATTACAATAGATTAATCCTAGAAATTTAGTTCTCCATAACAAAAACGAAAACACACAGAAGAAAATATAAAACAGAACAATGGAGAAGCAAAAGTCTTTACAAACTGTTCAGAACAACCTTTTATACTATTCAGAATTTTAGCCCACTCGCGAGGCGAAGCCTCTCTCGCGACGCGAATCTTGTGAACAGTATGCAACCTTTGGTATTCTCGCGAGGCGAACAAACCTTCGCGAGGCGAGGAACTGAAGAGTCTTCTTATTACGCCCGTTATGAACATCAGGGCCTAACCGTGATGCTTTCTGTCTTCCAGGCTCGCGGGGCGAGAGATGTATTCGCGAGGCGACCCAGAAACCTTGAATTTTTCTGGAACAGTCACCTCTCAGGGTCGCGAGGCGAGAAGAATAGTCGCGGGGCGAACCAGAGAGGATGACATTTTCACTGTTCTGCTGGCCTTCAGGGTCGCGAGGCGAGAAGAAGATCGCGGGGCGAATCCCCTGTTTCTTTATTCCTTCAACTTCTACTCTACCTGAAAACAAGGAAATAACTATAAGTGCATTATTTTGACTCCAAACTGGCTAAATTAACCTAAAACTACTTTAGGGACTCAAAACCTTGCTTGAGGACAATCTAATCTAATTTGGGTGAAAATGATATATAATTTGCACAAAACCCTGGTCATACTAGACATAAAACTAGATGAGCCAGAGGCTTATTGTTGTTACGCCAGCAAGTGTACCGGGTCGTCGCAAGTAATAAAAATAACACGGTAAGTAATTACCGAGGTCGAACTCAGGGATTGGGCTACCAATTCGACTAATCCGCGGGAAATCAGATATGTTTGGTCAAGTTACAGAAAGGTGGTTGAGAGAGAGAAGATTAATATCGATATTCAATTAACAAGTCTAAATAAACTAATTAACTAAAAATCAGAAATTAAAATATCCAAGGTCACAAATCCACCTACCCAATATGTACACCCAAGTGATGATGAATTCCTCCCTAAGTTCAATTACAATGTCAACCGGGACCCCCAAATTCTCCTAAATCCACTCTCGTGCTCATTAGGACGTATTCGACGATTGGATTAATTACTTACTAGGTCTCATAATCCTAATCTCGAATTCTGTTAATTCTTGTTCCCTATAAGGTCGCACCGATCTCCTACTCACTCTCGTGCAATATTCGATCGATGATCCTAATTCAAGTTCTAAACGTGAATCGCTGACTAAGCCTCATCAACGTTAACAAGTCAATCACGCAACACATATGATCAACACAATCAAATCAGAATTAGAAAACATTTATGATCCCGATTCAAGTTCTGAAACGCGAATCGCCGTTAGGCCTCAAACACGTTTAACTGATTAATCACGCAAAACATATGATCAAACATTCAAATCAGAATCGGAAAACAAGAATTGAATTAAAGGAGAAAGACATACATCATATCGGATTTACATCGCCATGGGTGGCTTCATCGTTCCCTCGGACCAGGGGATTAGTTCCTCATGCTCATAGACAAGCGATCGGACATAACCTCCATGAGAGAAAGGGAGACGCAGCTCCAAAGAGAAAAGAAATTACCCTACGCTACTCTAAACAGTGGAAAACTACTAGGATTCGCGGCCCTCCAAAAGCCCTACAGCTTCCTAAAGATGGATCCCTCCCCCAATATGATCTGCAACAGCCTTTAAATAGGAATCCTGATCTGCGCTCGTTCGCGAGGTGAGCAGCCTCTCGCGAGGCGAGAATTAAAATTAGCGCGCTTTCAATTTAAACTCTCGCGAGGCGAAAGTATGTTCGCGAGGCGAGTCTTCAATTCTCGGCTGTGACCTTCATCACGGCTGGGCCGTGATGGTCTCTGACATCCAGGGTCTTCAAACTCTCGCGGGGCGAGAGGCTTCTCGCGGGACGAGACTTCAAACCTAAAACTGTTCACGGGCGTGGTATTCATCACGGCTTGGACGTGATGGTCTCTGTCTTGCAGGTCTTCATGATTCGCGGGGCGAACGTATTCTTGCGTGGCGAGACAGAATTGATGACCTTGCTGTTTTATCTGTTCTTCAGGCTCGCGAAGCGAGTGTCCACTCGCGGGGCGAGTGTCTCCAGAAGTGCTTTTTCCACTGCTTCTTGACTTTCCTTGACTCCCGGAGCTTCACTTATTTAACCTGAAACAACAAAAGCACCCACAAGCGTAATTCTATTCAAAATAACCTAAAAACTACACAAAAGAAACAAAACGAGTCAAAGTCCAACTTAGGAACAAAACAAGGCAAATTTGGGCGAAAACGAGAGTGAACTCGAATAAATTGGCACGTAAACCCTAGTTCATCTAGTCATAAAACTAGATAAGCCAGAGGCTTATCAAAATACCCCAAACTTAAACCTTGCTTGTCCCCAATCAAGCTTAAAACTCAAAAACGACTCAAGACTTGGCAAGCCTAAAGGAATCAATCGATTTCGCACAAATTTCATGCAATCAAAACAATTTTTCTTCAATGATCTCCCCCCTACATTAATGTAATCCCCACATTCATCTACTTTAAACAGTTGAGAATTTATCATTCATGCCATCATTACTCTAAGTTGAGGCTCAAAGATACACACAAAGGAAGATCACCTATTTCAAACAATTGCCTTCCTCACAAGGGTATGTAAAATTTCACTCATTCGCTCAATTCGTCAAGGTTTTCAACTTTTTCACTCAATTTCACTTATCAAGAGCACTTCCCATGAATTTGATTTTCATCTCAAAAGTAGTTCCCACGAAAACATGTATGCAACATCAGAAGGTCTTTTAAAGGTTGTAATGGGGCCTGGCTCAGGGTAGGATAATGAAGGATATTTAGGCTTAAGTCCCTAGGAACTAAGAGAGCATGAGCATTTTGACACTTTTTCCACTCAAATTCCTTTTTCCATTTTTCATTTGGGCTCGGGTGACTACAGCCTTTTCCTTGCTAATCTTTTTGTTCTGCCCCTTTTCCTTTGGCAATTTTTTTGTTTTCTTCTTTTTTTTTCTTTTTTCTTTTTGCCTTGGGTTTCAACCTTTATTTTTCTTTTTCTCACCCCAAAATGACATACCTCCTTGTAGCCACCCCAAACTTAGTTTCTCACAACCTTTCTCTTGCTCATTTCCATGCTCTCCTAATCCTAAGATTGGGTTAACATGGTTTTTCAGATTTTGGCTCGTAATGTAGGGTCATCAAGAAACAATAGGTCAATTGGGCTCAATTTGGCTTAACTAGGGAACATGCATTAGGGATGGTCCTTTTTAGGCCAAGTGGTTTTTCAAAGAAAATTGCCTAAATCATTTGATGCAACACATAAACACGCAAACCATATAGAGATTCAAGCAAATTCGGGAAAGTGCAACTTAACAGTGATTCACACATTCAAAAACAGAGTTGGAGGCTCAAATCCTCACCTGGACATTTTGCAAATTGTTTGACCGAGATACGATTCCTAGTGTGTGCACCCCCTCACCCCAAACTTATCATAAATCAAGTAATCACAATAAAATTCTCAAAGTTCAGTTTTCAATTTTTAAGTGGGGATAAACTTTTCTAATTTCAGAACTTAGGGGAAATCATCAATGGTCAAATAATTCATGCAATCAATCTACGCTCAATCTAATTAAAATCCAACAAGCTTGACGACACGACATTTCATACAAAAACTCTTGATCTTCTCAAATTATTCAAGAGTGACAAACAAAAACAAAAACATAAACAAAACAAAACAGAAGTTAGGAAAAGAGAGGGATACCTAGCTTGGGTTGCCTCCCAAGAAGCGCTTGTTTAACGTCCCGAGCTTGACTTATTAAGAAGCATCCACCTGGATCCCATAGTCTGTGGTACAGAGGCCAAGGGACGCTCATCATATCAAATCCTCCACCCGGATCAAATGGTAATTGGAGTGGAGATCGTAGCAGCAATATGACCTTATCATCCACTCCACCCAGCCAGTGTGTGAAAACTCCATTGACCTCTTCAATTATGAACTCACTTCCTCTCGGGTCAAATGGTGTTTTCACGAGGAAGTGTGCTAGACAAGTGGGAGGGTCTAATTTACCGGTGTCCACACATGCATGCAAGCCAACATATTTATTTAACGCATCAAAATCAGGTTGCTTGGCAAGCATGGTGAACTCCTCTCCCACCTTATTTGCATTTTGTTCTCTACCCCCTTGCTCCGGTGCCTTGTCCCTTGCCAACTCCTCTTCCTCTGGTTGCTCTTCCTCGTCATGTGGTTGTTCCGGGGCCATGTCACTTGCCAATTCCCTTTCCTCCTGTTGTTCTTCCTCAACATGTGGTAGTTCTTCCTCAACTCCCTGAGAACTAGTTACATCCCAGTCATATCCCAACACCCCACTGCTTCTAGTTGTTGTGGCATCGTATAGGTTCTTAGGGTGGTTCTCGGTATCACCTGGGTGAGTGTCTAGGAGAGGCTCATTTAGTTGTTTTGACAGCTGGGCAATCTGCATCTCTAAATTCTGAAGTGCCATCCCTGTATGAGTTGCCAACTTGTCAATGGCTGCGTTTGTATTGATTGACACTTTCTCAAGTGTCGCACTCAACTTCTCAAGAGCCAACTCCCAAGGTTGTGGTTGCCAACTCTGTTGAGGTTGTTGTTGCCAATTTTGTTGAGGTTGTGGCTGCCGTGGCTAGACCATCGTCGGCATTACTCCAAGCAAAATCCGGATGGTCTCTACTCATATCACCCCAATACCGATTCCGACTCGATAGTTGTTCCGGGCACGCTGTCATTATGCCATGGTTCCACATATACTTGAGGGAAGTAGAACGGACAACTCCAAGTGTCATGGTTCCCATCACAATACTCGCAACCCGGAAGCATTCCTTCGTGTACCTCGCATACAAAACAAGGCAAGACCAAGTGGAATCAAAGAAGTAGAGAGATAGTAGAAAATAAAGAGAAAATAATAAAAATAAAAATAAAAATAAGAAATAAGAACAAAAATAACGTAACCAAATAATCAAATTCCCCTAAAATCAGAAAAATTGGTTGTGCCAATCCCCGGCAACGGCGCCAAAAACTTGTTGTTATGCCGGCAAGTGTACCGGGTCGTCGCAAGTAATAAAAATAACACGGTAAGTAATTACCGAGGTCGAACTCAGGGATTGGGCTACCAATTCGACTAATCCGCGGGAAATCAGATACGTTTGGTCAAGTTACAGAAAGGTGGTTGAGAGAGTGAAGATTAATATCGATATTCAATTAACAAGTCTAAATAAACTAATTAACTAAAAATCAGAAATTAAAATATCCAAGGTCACAAATCCACCTACCCAATATGTACACCCAAGTGATGATGAATTCCTCCCTAAGTTCAATTACAATGTCAACCGGGACCCCCAAATTCTCCTAAATCCACTCTCGTGCTCATTAGGACGTATTCGACGATTGGATTAATTACTTACTAGGTCTCATAATCCTAATCTCGAATTCTGTTAATTCTTGTTCCCTATAAGGTCGCACCGATCTCCTACTCACTCTCGTGCAATATTCGATCGATGATCCTAATTCAAGTTCTAAACGTGAATCGCTGACTAAGCCTCATCAACGTTAACAAGTCAATCACGCAACACATATGATCAACACAATCAAATCAGAATTAGAAAACATTTATGATCCCGATTCAAGTTCTGAAACGCGAATCGCCGTTAGGCCTCAAACACGTTTAACTGATTAATCACGTAAAACATATGATCAAACATTCAAATCAGAATCGGAAAACAAGAATTGAATTAAAGGAGAAAGACATACATCATATCGGATTTACATCGCCATGGGTGGCTTCATCGTTCCCTCGGACCAGGGGATTAGTTCCTCATGCTCATAGACAAGCGATCGGACATAACCTCGATGAGAGAAAGGGAGACGCAGCTCCAAAGAGAAAAGAAATTACCCTACGCTACTCTAAACAGTGGAAAACTACTAGGATTCGCGGCCCTCCAAAAGCCCTACAGCTTCCTAAAGATGGATCCCTCCCCCAATCTGATCTGCAACAGCCTTTAAATAGGAATCCTGATCTGCGCTCGTTCGCGAGGCGAGCAGCCTCTCGCGAGGCGAGAATTAAAATTAGCGCGCTTTCAATTTAAACTCTCGCGAGGCGAAAGTATGTTCGCGAGGCGAGTCTTCAATTCTCGGCTATGACCTTCATCACGGCTGGGCCGTGATGGTCTCTGACATCCAGGGTCTTCAAACTCTCGCGGGGCGAGAGGCTTCTCGCGGGGCGAGACTTCAAACCTAAAACTGTTCACGGGCGTGGTATTCATCACGGCTTGGACGTGATGGTCTCTGTCTTGCAGGTCTTCATGATTCGCGGGGCGAACGTATTCTCGCGTGGCGAGACAGAATTGATGACCTTGCTGTTTTATCTGTTCTTCAGGCTCGCGAGGCGAGCGTCCACTCGCGGGGCGAGTGTCTCCAGAAGTGCTTTTTCCACTGCTTCTTGACTTTCCTTGACTCCCGGAGCTTCACTTATTTAACCTGAAACAACAAAAGCACCCACAAGCATAATTCTATTCAAAATAACCTAAAAACTACACAAAAGACACAAAACGAGTCAAAGTCCAACTTAGGAACAAAACAAGGCAAATTTGGGCGAAAACGAGAGTGAACTCGAATAAATTGGCACGTAAACCCTAGTTCATCTAGTCATAAAACTAGATAAGCCAGAGGCTTATCACTTATCAATGTTCCTTCACTTAAATGGGCCTAACTTACTCATCTTAAACCCAATTAAGGCATATGATACCTTGTTGGAAAGCTTATTCAGAGGCGCTTAATTTGGTCTAGGGTTAGGTCAGGGTTAATAAGAATAAATAGCAGTTTACAGCCGTACAAGGCAGAGAGAGACGAAAATTAGACAACTTTTACAATCATTGTTTTTGCTTTTACATTATTGAGCTTAATTGCTTAGCATTGCTAATTTTAGGATTTTTCACTCATCCTGACCTTGTTGCCTTGCGCAAAGCATAACTAGAGCTACATATATCGGATTTTGGTGATCTTGCTGTCCCTAGAAAGATAAGGAAGAGACCTACAATTTCTGGTTTCACAAGAATTGTCAAATTAGGCCAAAATCAACGCAAAATTGGGTCCCGAGTTCTCTGGCGCGGATCAGTGCGCAGTCCATGATGTTCCTTCAATTAAATGCGCCTAACTTACTCATCTTAAGCCCAATTAAGGCGCATGATACCTTGTTGGAAAGCTTATTCAGAGGGCCTTAATTTGGTATAGGGTTAAGTCTAGATTAAAAAGAATAAATAGCAGTTTACAGCCGCACAAGCCAGAGAGAGACGGAAATTAGACAACTTTTACAGTCATTGTTTTTGCTTTTACAATATTGGGCTTAATTGGGCTTAATTACTAAACATTGTATATTTTCGGATTTTTCACTCATCCTGACCTTGTTGCTTTGCCAGAGCATAACTATAGCTACTGATATCGGATTTTGGTGATCTTGCTGTCCCTAGAAAGATAAGGAAGAGACCTACATTTCCTGGTGTCACAAGAATTGTCAAATTAGGCCAAAAACAAGGCTAAATTGGGTCCCGAGTTCTCTGGCGTGGATCAGTGCGCAGTCCGTGATGTTCATTCACTTAAAAGGGCCTAACTTACACATCTTAAGCCCAATTAAGACATATGATACCTTGTTGTAAAGCTTATTCAGAGGTCCTTAATTTGGTCTAGGGTTGGGTCAGAATTAATAAGCATTAATAATAGTTTACAGCCGCACAAGTCAGAGAGAGATGAAAATTAGAAAACTTTTACAATCATTGTTTTTGCTTTTACATTATTGGGCTTAATTGTTAAACATTGTAAATTTTCGGATTTTTCACTCATCCTAACCTTGTTGCCTTGCGCAAGGCATAACTAGAGCTACAGATATCGGATTTTGGTGATCTTGTTTTCCCTAGAAAGACAAGGAAGAGACCTACAATTTCTGGTTTCACAAGAATTGTCAAATTAGGCCAAAATCAAGGCTAAATTGGGTCCCAAGTTCTCTGGCTCAGATCAGTGCGCAGTCCATGATGTTCTTTCACTTAAATGGGCCTAACTTACTCATCTTAATCCCAATTAAGTCAAACGATACCTTGTTGGAAAGCTTATTCAGTGGCCCTTAATTTGGTCTAGGGTTAGGTCAGGATTAATAAGCATAACTAGCAGTTTACAGCCGCACAAGCCAGAGAGAGACGGAAATTAGACAACTTTTACAATCATTGTTTTTGCTTTTACATTATTGGGCTTAATTGCTAAATATTGTTAATTTTCGGATTTTTCACTTCTCCAGACCTTGTTGCCTTACGCAGAGCATAACTAGAGCTACAGATATCAGATTTTGGTGATCTTGCTGTCCCTAGAAAGATAAGGAAGAGACCTACAATTTCAGGTTTACCAAGAATTGTCAAATTTGGCCAAAATCAAGGCTAAATTAGGTCTCGAGTTCTCTGGCACGGATCAGTGCGCAGTCCATGATGTTCCTTCACTTAAATGGGCCTAACTTACTCATCTTAACCCCAATTAAGGCCTATGATACCTTGTTGGAAAGCTTATTCAGAGGCCCTTAATTTGGTCTAGGGTTAGGTCAGGCTTAATAAGCATAAATAGGAGTTTACAGCCGCACAAGCCAGAGAGAGACGGGAATTACACAACTTTTACAATCATTATTTTTGCTTTTACATTATTGGGCTTAATTGCTAAACATTGTTAATTTTCGGATTTTTCACTCATCCTGACCTTGTTGCCTTACGCACAGAATAACTGGAGCTACAGATATCGGATTTTGGTGATCTTGCAGTCCCTAGAAAGATAAGGAAGAGACCTACAATTTCAGGTTTCACAAGAATTGTCAAATTAGGCCAAAATCAAGGCAAAATTGGGTCCCGAGTTCTCTTGCGCGGATCATTGCGCAGTCCATGATGTTCCTTCACTTAAATGGGCCTAACTTACTCATCTTAAGCCCAATTAAGGCATATGATACCTTGTTGGAAAGCTTATTCAGAGGCCCTTAATTTGGTCTAGGGTTAGGTCAGGATTAATAAGCATAAATAGCAGTTTACAGCCGCACAAGCCAAAGAGAGATGGAAATTAGACAACTTTTACAATTATTGTTTTTGCTTTTACATTATTGGGCTTAATTGGTAAATATTGTTAATTTTCGGATTTTTCACTCATCCTGACCTTGTTGCCTTGCGCAGAGCATAACAAGAGCTACAGATATCGGATTTGGGTGATCTTGCAGTCCCTAGAAAGATAAGGAAGAGACCTAAAACTTCAGGTTTCATAAGAATTGTCAAATTCGGCCAATATCAAGTCTAAATTGGGTCCCAAGTTCTCTGGCGCGGATCAGTGCGCATTCCATGATGTTCCTTCTCTTAAATGGCCCTAACTTACTCATCTTAAGCCCAATTATGGCATATGATACCTTGTTGGATAGCTTATTCAGAGGCCCTTAATTTGGTCTAGGTAGGTTAAAAAAAAATTAAAAAGAAAAATTTTTAAAATTTTTTACTCACCTTTCTTTCATCGAAAATTGGTAGGTTCTGGGTTGTGGCCATGATGTTCCTTCACTTAAATGGGCCTAACTTACACATCTTAAGCCCAATTAAGGCATATGATACCTTGTTGGAATGGTTATTCAGAGGCCCTTAATTTGGTCTAGGGTTAGGTCAGGATTAATAAGCATAAATAGCAGTTTACAGCCGCACAAGCCAGAGAGAGACGGAAATTAGACAACTTGTACAATCATTGTTTTTGCTTTTACATTATTGGGCTTAATTGGGCTTAATTGCTAAACAATGTTAATTTTCGGATTTTCCACTCATCCTGACCTTGTTGCCTTGCGCAAAGCATAACTAGAGCTACAGATATCGGATTTTGGCGATCTTGCTGTCCCTGGAAAGATAAGGAAGAGACATATAATTTCAGGTTTCACAAGAATTGTCAAATTAGGCCAAAATCAAGGCTAAATTGGGTCCCGAGTTCCCTGGAACGGATCAGTGCGCAGTCCATGATGTTCCTTCACTTAAATGGGCCTAACTTACTCATCTTAAGCCCAATTAAGGCATATGATACTTTGTTGGAAAGCTTATTCAGAGGCCCTTAATTTGGTCTAGGGTTAGCTCAGGCTTAATAAGCATAAAAAGCAGTTTACAGCCGCACAAGCCAGAGAGAGACGGAAATTAGACCACTTTTACAATCATTGTTTTTGCCTTTACATTATTGGGCTTATTTGCTAAATATTGTTAATTTTCAGATTTTCAACTCATCCTGACCTTGATGCCTTGCGCAGAGCATAACTAGAGCTACAGATATCGGATTTTGGTGATCTTGCTGTCCCTAGAAAGATAAGGAAGAGACCTACAATTTCAGGTTTCACAAGAATTGTCAAATTAGGCCAAAATCAAGGCAAAATTGGGTCCCGAGTTCTCTGGCGCGGATCAGTGCGCAGTCCATGATGTTCCTTCACTTAAATGGGCCTAACTTACTCATCTTAAGCCCAATTAAGGCATATGATACCTTGTTGGAAAGCTTATTCAGAGGCCCTTAATTTGGTCTAGGGTTAGGTCAGGCTTAATAAGCATAAATAACAGTTTACAGCCGCACAAGCCAGAGAGAGACGGAAATTACACAACTTTTACAATCATTATTTTTGCTTTTACATTATTGGGCTTAATTGCTAAATATTGTTAATTTTCGGATTTTTCACTTCTCCTGACCTTGTTGCCTTACGCAGAGCATAACTAGAGCTACAGATTTCGGATTTTGGTGATCTTGCTGTCCCTAGAAAGATAAGGAAGAGACCTACAATTTCAGGTTTACCAAGAATTGTCAAATTAGGCCAAAATCAAGGCTAAATTAGGTCTCGAGTTCTCTGGCGCGGATCAGTGCGCAGTCCATGATGTTCCTTCACTTAAATGGGCCTAACTTACTCATCTTAACCCCAATGAAGGCATATGATACCATGTTGGAAAGCTTATTAAGAGGCCCTTAATTTGGTCTAGGTTTAGGTCAGGATTAATAAGCATAAATAGCAGTTTACAGCCTCACAAGCCAGAGAGAGACAGAAATAAGACAACTTTTACAATCATTGTTTTTGCTTTTACATTATTGGGCTTAATTGGGCTTAATTACTAAACATTGTAAATTTTCGTATTTTTCACTCATCCTGACCTTGTTGCTTTGCCAGAGCATAACTATAGCTACAGATATCGGATTTTGGTAATCTTGTTGTCCCTAGAAAGATAAGGAAGAGACCTACAATTTCTGGTTTCACAAGAATTGTCAAATTAGGCCAAAATCAAGGCTAAATTGGGTCCCAGGTTCTCTGGCTCCGGATCGATCTGCAGATCCATGATGTTCTTTCACTTAAATGGGCCTAACTTACTCATCTTAATCCCAATTAAGTCAAACGATACCTTGTTGGAAAGCTTATTCAGTGGCCCTTAATTTGGTCTAGGGTTAGGTCAGGATTAATAAGCATAAATAACAGTTTACAGCCGCACAAGCCAGAGAGAGACGGAAATTAGACAACTTTTACAATCATTGTTTTGCTTTTACATTATTGGGCTTAATTGCTAAATATTGTTAATTTTCGAATTTTTCACTTCTCCTGACCTTGTTGCCTTACGCAGAGCATAACTAGAGCTACAGATATCGGATTTTGGTGATCTTGCTGTCCCTAGAAAGATAAGGAAGAGACCTACAATTTCAGGTTTACCAAGAATTGTCAAATTTGGCTAAAATCGAGGCAAAATTAGGTCTCGAGTTCTCTGGCACGGATCAGTGCGCAGTCCATGATGTTCCTTCACTTAAATGGGCCTAACTTACTCATCTTAACCCCAATTAAGGCCTATGATACCTTGTTGGAAAGCTTATTCAGAGGCCCTTAATTTGGTCTAGGGTTAGGTCAGGCTTAATAAGCATAAATAGGAGTTTACAGCCGCACAAGCCAGAGAGAGACGGAAATTACACAACTTTTACAATCATTATTTTTGCTTTTACGTTATTGCGCTTAATTGCTAAACATTGTTAATTTTTGGATTTTTCACTCATCTTGACCTTGTTGCCTTGCGCACAATAACTGGAGATTCAGATATCGGATTTTGGTGATCTTACTGTTCCAAGAAAGATAAGGAAGAGACCTACAATTTCAGGTTTCACAAGAATTGTTAAATTAGGCCAAAATCAAGGCTAAATTTGGTCCCGAGTTCTCTGGCGCCGATCAGTACGCAGTCCATGATGTTCCTTCACTTAAATGGGTCTAACTTACTCATCTTAAGCCCAATTAAGGCATATGATACCTTGCTGGAATGCTTATTCAGAGGCCCTTAATTTGGTCTAAGGTTAGGTCAGGATTAATAAGCATAAATAGCAGTTTACAGCAGCACAAACCAGAGAGAGACGGAAATTACACTACTTTTACAATCATTGTTTTTGCTTTTACATTATTGGGCTTAAATGCTAAACATTGTTAATTTTCGGATTTTTCACTCATCCTGACCATGTTTCCTTGCGCAGAGGATAACTAGACCTACAGATATCGGATTTTGGTGATCTTGCTGTCCCTAGAAAGATAAGGAAGAGACCTACAATTTGAGGTGTCACAAGAATTGTCAAATTAGGTCAAAATCAAGGCAAAATTGGGTCCCGAGTTCTCTGGTGCAGATCTGTGCGCAGTCCATGATGTTCCTTCACTTAAATGGGCCTAACTTACACATCTTAAGCCCAATTAAGGCATATGATACCTTGTTGGAATGGTTATTCAGAGGCCCTTAATTTGGTCTAGGGTTAGGTCAGGATTAATAAGCATAAATAGCAGTTTACAGCCGTACAAGCCAGAGAGAGACGGAAATTAGACAACTTTTACAATCATTGTTTTTGCTTTTACATTATTGGGCTTCATTGGGCTTAATTGCTAAACATTGTCAATTTTCTGATTTTTCACTCATCCTGACCTTGTTGCCTTGCGCAGAGCATAACTAGAGCTACAGATATCGGATTTTGGTGATCTTGCTGTCCCTGGAAAGATAAGGAAGAGACCTAAAATTTCAGGATTCACAAGAATTGTCAAATTAGGGCAAAATCAAGGCTAAATTGGGTCCCGAGTTCCCTGGAACGGATCAGTGCGCAGTCCATGATGTTCCTTCACTTAAATGGGCCTAACTTACTCATCTTAAGCCCAATTAAGGCATATGATACCTTGTTGGAAAGCTTATTCAGAGGCCCTTAATTTGGTCTAGGGTTAGGTCAGGCTAAATAAGCATAAATAGCAGTTTACAGCCGCAAAATCCACAGAGAGACGGAAATTAGACAACTTTTACAATCATTGTTTTTGCTTTTACATTATTGGGCTTATTTGCAAAATATTGTTAATTTTCAGATTTTCAACTCATCCTGACCTCGTTGCCTTGCGCAGAGCATAACTAGAGCTACAGATATCGGATTTTGGTGATCTTGCTGTCCCTAGAAAGATAAGGAAGAGACCTACAATTTCAGGTTTCACAAGAATTGTCAAATTAGGCCAAAATCAAGGCAAAAATGGGTCCCGAGTTCTCTGGCGCGGATCAGTGCGCAGTCCATGATGTTCCTTCACTTAAATGGGCCTAACTTACTCATCTTAAGCCCAATTAAGGCATATGATACCTTGTTGGAAAGCTTATTCAGAGGCCCTTAATTTGGTCTAGGGTTAGGTCAGGCTTAATAAGCATAAATAACAGTTTACAGCCGCACAAGCCAGAGAGAGACGAAAATTACACAACTTTTACAATCATTATTTTTGCTTTTACATTATTGGGCTTAATTGCTAAATATTGTTAATTTTCGGATTTTTCACTTCTCCTGACCTTGTTGCCTTACGCAGAGCATAACTAGAGCTACAGATATCGGATTTTGGTGATCTTGCTGTCCCTAGAAAGATAAGGAAGAGACCTACAATTTCAGGTTTCACAAGAATTGTCAAATTAGGCCAAAATCAAGGCAAAATTGGGTCCCGAGTTCTCTGGCGCGGATCAGTGCGCAGTCCATGATGTTCCTTCACTTAAATGGGCCTAACTTACTCATCTTAAGCCCAATTAAGGCATATGATTCCTTGTTGGAAAGCTTATTCAGAGGCCCTTAATTTGGTCTAGGGTTAGGTCAGGCTTAATAAGCATAAATAGCAGTTTACAGCCGTACAAGCCAGAGAGAGACGGAAATTATACAACTTTTACAATCATTATTTTTGCTTTTACATTATTGGGCTTAATTGCTAAATATTGTTAATTTTCGGATTTTTCACTTCTCCTGACCTTGTTGCCTTACGCAGAGCATAACTAGAGCTACAGATATCGGATTTTGATAATCTTGCTGTCCCTAGAAAGATAAGGAAGAGACCTACAATTTCAGATGTACCAAGAATTGTCAAATTAGGCCAAAATCAAGGCTAAATTAGGTCTCGAATTCTCTGGCGCAGATCAGTGCGCAGTCCATGATGTTCCTTCACTTAAATGGGCCTAACTTACTGATCTTAACCCCAATTAAGGCATATGATACCTTGTTGGAAAGCTTATTCAGATGCCCTTAATTTGGTCTAGGGTTAGGTCAGGCTTAATAAGCATAAATAGCAGTTTACAGCCGCACAAGCCAGAGAGAGACGGAAATTATACAACTTTTACAATCATTATTTTTGCTTTTACATTATTGGGCTTAATTGCTAAACATTGTTAATTTTCGGATTTTTCACTCATCCTGACCTTGTTGCCTTGCGCAGAGCATAACTAGAGCTACAGAGATCGGATTTTGGTGATCTTGCTGTCCCTAGAAAGATAAGGAAGAGACATACAATTTCAGGTTTCACAAGAATTGTCAAATTAGGCCAAAATCAAGGCTAAATTTGGTCCCGAGGTCTCTGGCGCGGATCAGTACGCAGTCCAAGATGTTCCTTCACTGAAATGGGCCTAACTTACTCATCTTAAGCCCAATTAAGACATATGATACCTTGTTGGAAAGCTTATTCAGAGGCCCTTAATTTGGTCAAGGGTTAGGTCAGGATTAATAAGCATAAATAGCAGTTTACAGCTGCACAAGCCAGAGAAAGACGGAAATTAGACAACTTTTACAATCATTGTTTTTGCTTTTACATTATGGGGATTAAATGCTAAACATTGTTAATTTTCGGATTTTTCACTCATCCTGACCATGTTTCCTTGCGCAGAGCATAACTAGAGCTACAAATATCGGATATGGGTGATCTTGCTATCCCTAGAAATATAAGGAAGAGACCTACAATTTCAGGTTTCATAATAATTGTCAACTTCTGCCAAAATCAAGTCTAAATTGGGTCTCGAGTTCTCTGGCACGGATCAGTGCGCAGTCCATGATGTTCCTTCACTTAAATGGGCCTAACTTACTCGTATTAAGCCCAATTATGGCATATGATACCTTGTTGGAAAGCTTATTCGGAGGCCCTTACTTTGGTCAAGGGTTAGGTCAGGATTAATAAGCATAAATAGCAGTTTACAGCCTCACAAGCCTGAGAGAGATGGAAATAAGACAACTTTTACAATCATTGTTTTTGCTTTTACATTATTGGTCTTAATTACTAAACATTGTAAATTTTCGGATTTTTCACTCATCCTGACCTTGTTGCTTTTCCAGAGCATAACTATAGCTACAGATATTGGATTTTGGTGATCTTGCTGTCCCTAGAAAGATAAGGAAGGGACCTACAACTTCAGGTTTCATGAGAATTGTCAAATTCGGCCAAAATCATGTCTAAATTGGGTCCCGAGTTCTCTGGCGCGGATCAGTGCACAGTCCATGATGTTCCTTCACTTAAATGGGCCTAACTTACTCATCTTAACCCCGATTAAGGCATATGATACCTTGTTGAAAAGCTTATTCGGAGGCCCTTACTTTGGTCAAGGGTTAGGTCAGGATTAATAAGCATAAATAGCAGTTTACAGCCTCACAAGCCAGAGAGAGACGGAAATAAGACAACTTCTACAATCATTGTTTTTGCTTTTACATTATTGGGCTTAATTGGGCTTAATTACTAAACATTGTAAATTTTCGGATTTTTCACTCATCCTGACCTTGTTGCTTTTCCAGAGCATAACTATAGCTACATATATCGGATTTTGGTGATCTTGCTGTCCCTAGAAAGATAAGGAAGAGACCTACAACTTCAGGTTTCATAAGAATTGTCAAATTCGGCCAATATCAAGTCTAAATTGGGTCCCGAGTTATCTGGCGCGGATCAGTGCGCAGTCCATGATGTTCCTTCACTTAAATGGGCCTAACTTACTCATCTTAAGCCAAATTATGGCGTATGATACCTTGTTGGAAAGCTTATTCAGAGGCCCTTAATTTGGTCTAGGATTAGGTCAGGATTAATAAGCATAAATAGCAGTTTACAGCCGCACAAACCAGAGAGAGACGGAAATTAGACAACTTTTACAATCATTGTTTTTGCTTTTACATTATTGGGCTTAAATGCTAAACATTGTTAATTTTCGGATTTTTCACTCATCCTGACCATGTTTCCTTGCGCAGAGCATAACTAGAGCTACAAATATCGGATATGGGTGATCTTGCTATCCCTAGAAAGATAAGGAAGAGACCTACAATTTCAGGTTTTATAAGAATTGTCAAATTCGGCCAAAATCAAGTCTAAATTGGGTCCCGAGTTCTCTGGCGCGGATCAGTGTGCAGTCCATGATGTTCCTTCACTTAAATGGGCCTAACTTACTCATCTTAACCCCAATTAAGGCATATGATACCTTGTTGGAATGCTTATTCAGAGGCCCTTAATTTGGTCTAGGGTTAGGTCAGGATTAATAAGCATAAATAGCAGTTTACAGCCGCACAAGCCAGAGAGAGACGAAAATTAGACAACTTTTACAATCATTGTTTTTGCTTTTACATTATTGGGCATAATTGTTAAACATTTTTAATTTTCGTATTTTTCACTCATCCTGCCCTTGTTGCCTTGCGCAGGGCATAACTAGAGCTACAGATATCGGATTTTGGTGATCTTGTTGTCCCTAGAAAGATAAGGAAGAGACCTACAATTTCTGGTGTCACAAGAATTGTCAAATTAGGCCAAAATCAAGGCTAAATTGGGTCCCAAGTTCTCTGGCTCAGATCAGTGCGCTGTCCATTATGTTCTTTCACTTAAATGGGCCTAACTTACTCATCTTAATCCCAATTAAGTCAAATGATACCTTGTTGGAAAGCTTATTCAGTGGCCCTTAATTTGGTCTAGGGTTAGGTCAGGATTAATAAGCATAAATTACAGTTTACAGCCGCACAAGCCAGAGAGAGACGGAAATTAAACAACTTTTACAATCATTATTTTTGCTTTTACATTATTGGGCTTAATTGCTAAACATTGTTAATTTTGGGATTTTTCACTCATCCTGACCTTGTTGCCTTACGCACAGAATAACTGGAGCTACAGATATCGGATTTTTGTGATCTTGCTGTCCCTAGAAAGATAAGGAAGAGACCTACAATTTAAGGGTTCACAAGAATTGTCAAATTAGGCCAAAATCAAGGCAAAATTGGGTCCCGAGTTCTCTAGCGCGGATCATTGCGCAGTCCATGATGTTCCTTCACTTAAATGGGCCTAACTTAGTCATCTTAAGCCCAATTAAGGCATATGATACCTTTTTGGAAAGCTTATTCAGAGGCCCTTAATTTGGTCTAGGGATAGGTCAGGATTAATAATCATAAATAGCAGTTTACAGCCGCACAAGCCAAAGAGAGACGGAAATTAGACAACTTTTACAATTATTGTTTTTGCTTTTACATTATTGGGCTTAATTGGTAAATATTGTTAATTTTCGGATTTTTCACTCATCCTGACCTTGTTGCCTTGCGCAGAGCATAACTAGAGCTACAGATATCGGATTTGCGTGATCTTGCAGTCCCTAGAAAGATAAGGAAGAGACCAACAACTTCAGGTTTCATAAGAATTGTCAAATTCGGCCAATATCAAGTCTAAATTGGGTCCCGAGTTCTCTGGCGCGGATCAGTGCGCAGTCCAAGATGTTCCTTCTCTTAAATGGGCCTAACTTACTCATCTTAAGCCCAATTATGGCATATGATACCTTGTTGGAAAGCTTATTCAGAGGTCCTTAATTTAGTCTAGGTTAGGTCAGGATTAATAAGCATAAATAACAGTTTACAGCCTCACAAGCCAGAGAGAGACAGAAATAAGACAACTTTTTCAATCATTGTTTTTGCTTTTACATTATTGGGCTTAATTGGGCTTAATTACTAAACATTGTAAATTTTCGTATTTTTCACTCATCCTTGACCTTGTTGCTTGCTATAGCTGATTCGGTTTTGTTGTCTTGTTGTCCCAAGTAGGAGGCCTCTTTCGTTTTTTGCCTCGTTGTTTGTCTTGCCCTCCCTTGGGTTCCTTTTGTGTGGGGCTTCTTTTGTTTTGCCTTGTTGCCTTGCACACAGCATAACTAGAGCTACGATATCGGATTTTGGTGATCTTACTGTCCCAAGAAAGATAAGGAAGAGACCTACAATTTCAGGTTTCACAAGAATTGTTAAATTAGGCCAAAATCAAGGCTAAATTTGGTCCCGAGTTCTCTGGCGCGGATCAGTATGCAGTCCATGATGTTCCTTCACTTAAATGGGCCTAACTTACTCATCTTAAGCCCAATTAAGGCATATGATACCTTGTTGGAATGCTTATTCAGAGGCCCTTAATTTGGTCTAGGGTTAGGTCAGGATTAATAAGCATAAATAGCAGTTTATAGCCGCACAAACTAAAGAGAGACGGAAATTAGACAACTTTTACAATCATTGTTTTTGCTTTTACATTATTGGGCTTAAATGCTAAACATTGTTAATTTTCGGATTTTTCACTCATCCTGACCATGTTTCCTTGCACAGAGGATAACTAGACCTACAGATATCGGATTTTGGTGATCTTGCTGTCTCTAGAAAGATAAGCAAGAGACCTACAATTTCAGGTGTCACAAGAATTGTCAAATTTGGCCAAAATCAGGGCAAAATTGGGTCCCGAGTTCTCTGGTGCAGATTTGTGCGCAGTCCATGATGTTCCTTCACTTAAATGGGCCTAACTTACACATCTTAAGCCCAATTAAGGCATATGATACCTTGTTGGAATGGTTATTCAGAGGCCCTTAATTTGGTCTAGGGTTAGGTCAGGATTAATAAGCATAAATAGCAGTTTACAGCCGCACAAGCCAGAGAGAGACGGAAATTAGACAACTTTTACAATCATTGTTTTTGCTTTTACATTATTGGGCTTAATTGGGCTTAATTGCTAAACATTGTTAATTTTCGGATTTTTTACTCATCCTGACCTTGTTGTCTTGCGCAGAGCATAACTAGATCTACAGATATCGGATTTTGGTGATCTTGCTGTCCCTGGAAAGATAAGGAAGAGACCTACAATTTCAGGTTTCACAAGAATTGTCAAATTAGGCCAAAATCAAGGCTAAATTGGGTCCCGAGTTCCCTGGAACAGATTAGTGCGCAGTCAGTGATGTTCCTTCACTTAAATGGGCCTAACTTACTCATCTTAAGCCCAATTAAGGCATATGATACCTTGTTGGAAAGCTTATTCAGAGGCCCTTAATTTGGTCTAGGGTTAGGTCAGGCTTAATAATCATAAATAGCAGTTTACAGCCGCACAAGCCAGAGAGAGACGAAAACTAGACAACTTTTACAATCATTGTTTTTTCTTTTACATTATTGGGCTTATTTGCTAAATATTGTTAATTTTCAGATTTTCAACTCATCCTGACCTTGTTGCCTTGCACAGAGCATAACTAGAGCTACAGATACCGGATTTTGGTGATCTTGCTGTCCCTAGAAAGATAAGGAAGAGACCTACAATTTCAGGTTTCACAAGAATTGTCAAATTAGGCCAAAATCAAGGCAAAATTGGGTCCCGCGTTCTCTGGCGCGGATCAGTGCGCAGTCCATGATGTTCCTTCACTTAAATGGGCCTAACTTACTCATCTTAAGCCCAATTAAGGCATATGATACCTTGTTGGAAAGCTTATTCAGAGGCCCTTAATTTGGTCTAGGGTTAGGTCAGGCTTAATAAGCATAAAAAATAGTTTACAGCCGCACAAGCCAGAGAGAGACGAAAATTACACAACTTTTACAATCATTATTTTTGCTTTTACATTATTGGGCTTAATTGCTAAATATTGTTAATTTTCGGATTTTTCACTTCTCCTGACCTTGTTGCCTTACGCAGAGCATAACTTGAGCTACAGATATCGGATTTTGGTGATCTTGCTGTCCCTAGAAAGATAAGGAAGAGACCTACAATTTCAGGTTTACCAAGAATTGTCAAATTAGGCCAAAATCAAGGTTAAATTAGGTCTCGAGTTCTCTAGCACGGATCGAGGTAGGCACCATGATGTTCCTTCACTTAAATGGGCCTAACTTACTCATCTTAAGCCCAATTAAGGCATATGATACCTTGTTGGAAAGCTTATTCAGAGGCCCTTAATTTGGTCAAGGGTTAGATCAGCATTAATAAGCATAAATAGCAGTTTAGAGCCTCACAAGCCAGTGAGAGATATAAATAACACAACTTTTACAATCATTGTTTTTGCTTTTACATTATTGGTCTTAATTACTAAACATTGTAAATTTTCGGATTTTTCAGTCATCCTGACCTTGTTGCTTTTCCAGAGCATAACTATAGTTACAGATATCGGATTTTGGTGATCTTGTTATCCCTAGAAAGATAAGGAAGAGACCTACAACTTCAGGTATCATGAGAATTGTCAAATTCGGCCAAAATCAAGTCTAAATTGGGTCCCCGAGTTCTCTGGCGCGGATCAGTGCACAGTCCATGATGTTCCTTCACATAAATGGGCCTAACTTACTCATCTTAACCCCGATTAATGCATATGATACCTTGTTGGAATGCTTATTCAGAGGCCCTTAATTTGGTCTAGGGTTAGGTCAGGATTAATAAGCATAAATAGCAGTTTACAGCCGCACAAGCCAGAGAGAGATGAAAATGAGACAACTTTTACAATCATTGTTTTTGCTTTTACATTATTGGGCTTAATTGTTAAACATTTTTAATTTTCGTATTTTTCACTCATCCTGTCCTTGTTGCCTTGCGCAGGGCATAACTAGAGCTACAAATATCGGATTTTGGTGATCTTGTTGTCCCTAGAAAGATAAGGAAGAGACCTACAATTTCTGGTTTCACAAGAATTGTCAAATTAGGCGAAAATCAAGGCTAAATTGGGTCCCAAGTTCTCTGGCTCAGATCAGTGCGCTGTCCATGATGTTCTTTCACTTAAATGGGCCTAACTAACTCATCTTAATCCCAATTAAGTCAAATGATACCTTGTTGGAAAGCTTATTCCGTGGCCCTTAATTTGGTCTAGGGTTAGGTCAGGATTAATAAGCATAAATAGCAGTTTACAGCCGCACAAGCCAGAGAGAGACGGAAATTAGACAACTTTTACAATCATTGTTTTTGCTTTTACATTATTGGGCTTAATTGCTAAATATTGTTAATTTTCGGATTTTTCACTTCTCCTGACCTTGTTGTCCTACGCAGAGCATAACTAGAGCTACAGATATCGGATTTTGGTGATCTTGCTGTCCCTAGAAAGATAAGGAAGAGACCTACAATTTCAGGTTTACCAAGAATTGTCAAATTAGGCCAAAATCAAGGCTAAATTAGGTCTCGAGTTCTCTGGCACGGATCAGTGCGCAGTCCATGATGTTCCTTCACTTAAAAGGGCCTAACTTACTCATCTTAACCCCAATTAAGGCATATGATACCTTGTTGGAAAGCTTATTCAGAGGTTCTTAATTTGGTCTAGGGTTAGGTCAGCCTTAATAAGCATAAATAGCAGTTTACAGCCGCACAAGCCAGAGAGAGTCGGAAATTACACAACTTTTACAATCATTATTTTTGCTTTTACATTATTGGGCTTAACTGCTAAACATTGTTAATTTTCGGATTTTTCACTCATCCTGGCCTTGTTGCCTTGCGCAGAGCATAACTGGAGCTACAGATATTGGATTTTGGTGATCTTCGTGTCCCTAGAAAGATAAGGAAGAGACCTACAATTTCAGATGTCACAAGAATTGTCAAATTAGGCCAAAATCAGGGCTAAATTTGGTCGCGAGTTCTCTGGCGCGGATCAGTACGCAGTCCAAGATGTTCCGTCACATAAATGGGCCTAACTTACTCATCTTAAGCCCAATTAAGACATATGATACCTTGTTGGAAAGCTTATTCAGAGGCCCTTAATTTGGTCAAGGGTTAGGTCAGGATTAATAAGCATAAATAGCAGTTTACAGCCTCACAAGCCAGAGAGAGACGGAAATTAGACAACTTTTACAATCATTGTTTTTGCTTTTACATTATTGGGCTTAAATGCTAAACATTGTTAATTTTCGGATTTTTCACTCATCCTGGCCATGTTTCCTTGCGCAGAGGATAACTAGAGCTACAGATATCGGATTTTGGTGATCTTGCTGTCCCTAGAAAGATAAGGAAGAGACCTACAATTTCTGGAGTCAAAAGAATTGTCAAATTAGGCCAAAATCAAGGCAAAATTGGGTCCCGAGTTCTCTGGTACTGATCAGTGCGCAGTCCATGATGTTCCTTCACTTAAATGGGCCTAACTTACTCATCTTAAGCCCACTTGAGGCATATGAAACCTTGTTGGAATGCTTATTCAGAGGCCCTTAATTTGGTCTAGGGTTGGGTCAGGATTAATAAGCATAAATAGCAGTTTACAGCCGCACAAGTCAGAGAGAGACGGAAATTAGACAACTTTTACAATCATTGTTTTTGCTTTTACATTATTGGGCTTAATTGCTAAACATTGTTAATTTTCGGATTTTTCACTCATCCTGACCTTGTTGCATTGTGCAGAGCCTAACTAGAGCTACAGATATCAGATTTTGGTGAACTTGCTGTCCCTAGAAAGATAAGGAAGAGAACTACAAATTCAGGTTTCACAAGAATTATCAAATTAGGCCTAGATCATTGCTAAATTGGGTCCCAAGTTCTCTAGCGCGGATCAGTGCGCATTTCATGATGTTCCTTCACTTAAATGGGCATAACTTACTCATCTTAAGCCCAATCAAGGCATAGGATACCTTGTTTGAAAGCTTATTCAGATGCCCTTAATTTGGTCTAAGGTTAGGACAGGATTAATAAGCATAAATAGCAGCTTACAGCCGCACAAGCCACAAAGAGACGGAAATTAGACAACTTTTACAATCATTGTTTTTACGTTTACATTATTGGGCTTAATTGGTAAACAATGTTAATTTTTGGATTTTTCACTCACCCTGACCTTGTTGCCTTGTGCAGAGCATAACTGGAGCTACAGATATCGGATTTTGGTGATCTTGCTGACCCTAAAAAGATAAGGAAGAGACCTACAATTTCAGGTTTCACAAGAATTGTCAAATTAGGCCAAAATCAAGGTTAAATTGGGTCCCGAGTTCTCTGCAGCGGATCAAGGCGCATGATCCATGATGTTCCTTCACTTAAATGGGCCTAACTTACTCATCTTAAGCCCAATTAAGGCATATGATACCTTGTTGGAAAGCTTATTCAGAGGCCCTTAATTTGGTCTAGGGTTGGGTCTGGATAAATAAGCATAAATAGCAGTTTACAGCCGCACAAAATAGAGAGAGATGGAAATTACAAAACTTTTACTGTCATTGTTTTTACGTTTACATTATTGGGCTTAATTGCTAAATATTGTTAATTTTCAGATTTTTCACTCATCTTGACCTTGTTGCCTTGCGCAGAGCATAACTAGAGCTACAGATATCGGATTTTGGTGATCTTGTTGTCCCTAGAAAGATAAGGAAGAGACCTACAATTTCAGGTTTCATAAGAATTGTAAAATTCGGCCAAAATCAAGGTTAAATTGGGTCCCGGGTTCTCTGGCGCGGATCATTGCGCAGTCCATGATGTTCCTTCACTTAAATGGGCCTAACTTACACATCTTAAGCCCAATTAAGGCATATGATATCTTGTTGGAAAGCTTATTCAGAGGCCCTTAATTTGGTCTTGGGTTAGGTTAGGATTAATAAGCATAAATAGCAGTTTACAGCCGCACAAGCTAGAGAGATACGGAAATTACACAACTTTTACAATCATTGTTTTTGCTTTTACATTATTGGGCTTAATTGCTAAAAATTGTTAATTTTCGGATTTTTCACTCATCCTGACCTTGTTGCCTTGCGCAGAGCATAACTGGAGCTGCAGATATCGGTTTTTGATGATCTTGCTGTCCCTAAAAAGATAAGGAAGAGACCTACAATTTCAGGTTTCAGAAGAATTGTCAAACTAGGACAAAATCAAGGCTAAATTAGGTTGCGAGTTCTCTGGCGCGGGTCAGTGCGCAGTCCATGATGTTCCTTCACTTAAATGGGCCTAACTTACACATATTAAGCCAAATTAAGGCTTATGATACCTTGTTGGAAAGCTTATTCAGAGGCCCTTATTTTGGTCTAAGGTTAGGTCAGGATTAATAAACATAAATAGCAGTTTACAGCCGCACAAGCTATAGAGAGACGGAAAGTACACAACTTTTACAATCATTGTTTTTGCTTTTACATTATTGGGCTTAATTGCAAAACATTGTTAATTTTCGGATTTTTCACTCATCCTGACGTTGTTGCCTTGCGCAGTGCATAACTGGAGCTACAGATATCGGATTTTGGTGATCTTGCTGTCCCTATAAAGATAAGGAAGAGACTTGCAATTTCAGTTTTCACTAGAATTATCAAATTAGGCCAAAATCAAGGCTAAATTTGATCCCGAGTTCTCTGGCAGGGATTAGTGCGCAGTCCATGATGTTCCTTCACTTAAATGGGCCTAACTTACTCATCTTAAGCCCAATTAAGGCATATGATACCTTGTTGGAAAGCTTAATCAGAGGCCCTAAATTTGGTCTAGTGTTAGGTCAGGATTAATAAGCATAAATAGTAGATTACATCCGTACAAGCCAGAGAGAGACGGAAATTAGACTACTTTTATAACATTGTTTTTGCTTTTACATTATTGGGCTGAATTGCTAAACATTGTTAATTTTCGGATTTTTCACTCATCCTGACCTTGTTGCCTTGCGCATAGCATAACTAGAGCTACAGATATCGGATTTTGGTGATCTTGATGTCCCCAAAAAGATAAGGAAGAGACCTATCATTTCAGGTTTCACAAGAATTGTCAAATTAGGCCAAAGTCAAGGCTAAATTTTGTCCCGAATTCTCTGGCACGGATCAGTACGCAGTCCAAGATGTTCCTTCACTGAAATGGGCCTAACTTACTCATCTTAAGCCCAATTAAGACATATGATACCTTGTTGGAAAGCTAATTCAGAGGCCCTTAAATTGGTCAAGTGAAGGGTCAGGATTAATAAGCATAAATAGCAGTTTACAGCCGCACAAGTCAGAGAGAGACGAAAATTATACAACTTTTACAATCATTCTTTTTGCTTTTACATTATTGGGCTTAATTGCTAAACATTGTTAATTTTCGGATTTTTCACTCATCCTGACCTTGTTGCCTTGCGCAGAGCATTACTGGAGCTACAGATATCGGATTTTGGTGATCTTGCTGTCCCTAGAAAGATAAGGAAGAGACATACAATTTCAGGTTTCACAAGAATTGTCAAATTAGGCCAAAATCAAGGGTAAATTTGGTCCCGAGTTCTCTGGCGCGGATCAAGACTGCAGATCCAAGATGTTCCTTCACTGAAATGGGCCTAACTTACTCATCTTAAGCCCAATTAAGACATATGATACCTTGTTGGAAAGCTTATTCAGAGGCCCTTAAATTGGTCAAGGGTTAGGTCAGGATTAATAAGCATAAGTAGCAGTTTACAGCCGCACAAGCCAGAGAGAGACGGAAATTAGACAACTTTTACAATCATTGTTTTTGCTTTTACATTATGGGGTTTAAATGCTAAACATTGTTAATTTTCGGATTTTTCACTCCTCCTGACCTGGTTGCTTTTCCAGAGCATAACTATAGCTACAGATATCGGATTTTGGTGATCTTGCTGTCCCTAGAAAGATAAGGAAGAGGCCTACAACTTCAGGTTACATGAGAATTGTCAAATTCGGTCAAAATCAAGTCTAAATTGGGTCCCGAGTTCTCTAGCGCGGATCAGTGTGCAGTCCATGATGTTCCTTCACTTAAATGGGCCTAACTTTCTCATCTTAACCCCAATTAAGGCATATGATACCTTGTTGGAATGCTTATTCAGAGGCCCTTAATTTGGTCTAGGGTTAGGTCAGGATTAATAAGCATAAAAAGTAGTTTACAGCCGCACAAGCCAGAGAGAGACGAAAATTAGACAACTTTTACAATCATTGTTTTTGCTTTTACATTATTGGGTTTAAATGCTAAACATTGTTAATTTTCGGATTTTTCACTCATCCTGACCATGTTTCCTTGCGCAGAGCATAACTAGAGCTACAAATATCGGATATGGGTGATCTTGCTATCCCTAGAAAGATAAGGAAGAGACCTACAATTTCTGGTTTCATAAGAATTGTCAACTTCTGCCAAAATAAGTCTAAATTGGGTCCCGAGTTCTCGGGCGCGGTTCAGTGTGCAGTCCATGATGTTCCTTCACTTAAATGGGCCTAACTTACTCGTATTAAGCCCAATTATGGCATATGATACCTTGTTGGAAAGCTTATTCGGAGGCCCTTACTTTGGTCAAGGGTTAGGTCAGGATTAATAAGCATAAATAGCAGTTTACAGCCTCACAAGCCAGAGAAAGACGAAAATAAGACAACTTTTACAATCATTGTTTTTGCTTTTACATTATTGGTCTTAATTACTAAACATTGTAAATTTTCGGATTTTTCACTCATCCTGACCTTGTTGGTTTTCCAGAGCATAACTATAGCTACAGATATCGGATTTTGGTGATCTTGCTGTCCCTAGAAAGATAAGGAAGAGACCTACAACTTCAGGTTACATAAGAATTGTCAAATTTGGCCAAAATCAAGTCTAAATTGGGTCCCGAGTTCTCTGACGCGGATCAGTGCGCAGTCCATGATGTTCCTTCACTTAAATGGGCCTAACTTACTCATCTTAAGCCCAATTATGGCATATGGTACCTTGTTGGAAAGCTTATTCAGAGGCCCTTAATTTGGTCTAGGGTTAGGTCAGGATTAATAAGCATAAATAGCAGTTTACAGCCGCACAAACCAGAGAGAGACGGAAATTAGACAACTTTTACAATCATTGTTTTTGTTTTTACATTATTGGGCTTAAAAGCTAAACATTGTTAATTTTTGGATTTTTCACTCATCCTGACCATGTTTCCTTGCGCAGAGCATAACTAGAGCTACAGATATCGGATATGGGTGATCTTGTTATCCATAGAAAGATAAGGAAGAGACCTACAATTTCTGGTTTCATAAGAATTGTCAACTTCTGCCAAAATCAAGTCTAAATTGGGTCCCGAGTTCTCTGGCGCGGATCAGTGCGCAGTCCATGATGTTCCTTCACTTAAATGGGCCTAACTTACTCGTATTAAGTCCAATTATGGCATATGATACCTTGTTGGAAAGCTTATTCGGAAGCCCTTAATTAGGTCAAGGGATAGGTCAGGATTAATAAGCATAAATAGCATTTTACAGCCTCACAAGCCAGAGAGAGACGGAAATAAGACAACTTTTACAATCATTGTTTTTGCTTTTACATTATTGGGCTTAATTGGGCTTAATTACTAAACATTGTAAATTTTCGGATTTTTCACTCATCCTGACCTTGTTGCTTTTCCAAAGCATAGCTATAGCTACGATATCGGATTTTGGTGATCTTGCTGTCCCTAGAAAGATAAGGAAGAGACCTACAACTTCAGGTTTCATAAGAATTGTCAAATTCGGCCAATATCAAGTCTAAATTGGGTCCCGAGTTCTCTGGTGCGGATCAGTGCGCAGCACCATGATGTTCCTTCACTTAAATGGGCCTAACTTACTCATCTTAAGCCCAATTATGGCATATGATACCTTGTTGGAAAGCTTATTCGGAGGCCCTTAATTTGGTCTAGGATTAGGTCAGGATTAATAAGCATAAATAGCAGTTTACAGCCGCACAAACCAGAGAGAGACGGAAATTAGACAACTTTTACAAGCATTGTTTTTGCTTTTACATTATTGGGCTTAAATGCTAAACATTGTTAATTTTCGGATTTTTCACTCCTCCCGACCTGGTTGCTTTTCCGAGAGCATAACTATAGCTACGATATCGGATTTTGGTGATCTTGCTGTCCCTAGAAAGATAAGGAAGAGGCCTACAACTTCAGGTTACATGAGAATTGTCAAATTCGGTCAAAATCAAGTCTAAATTGGGTCCCGAGTTCTCTAGCGCGGATCGGTGTGGCAGATCCATGATGTTCCTTCACTTAAATGGGCCTAACTTTCTCATCTTAACCCCAATTAAGGCATATGATACCTTGTTGGAATGCTTATTCAGAGGCCCTTAATTTGGTCTAGGGTTACGTCAGGATTAATAAGCATAAATAGTACTTTACAGCCGCACAAGCCAGAGAGAGACGAAAATTAGACAACTTTTACAATCATTGTTTTTGCTTTTACATTATTGGGTTTAAATGCTAAACATTGTTAATTTTCGGATTTTTCACTCATCCTGACCATGTTTCCTTGCGCAGAGCATAACTAGAGCTACAAATATCGGATATGGGTGATCTTGCTATCCCTAGAAAGATAAGGAAGAGACCTACAATTTCTGGTTTCATAAGAATTGTCAACTTCTGCCAAAATAAGTCTAAATTGGGTCCCGAGTTCTCGGGCGCGGTTCAGTGCGCATTCCATGATGTTCCTTCACTTAAATGGGCCTAACTTACTCGTATTAAGCCCAATTATGGCATATGATACCTTGTTGGAAAGCTTATTCTGAGGCCCTTACTTTGGTCAAGGGTTAGGTCAGATTAATAAGCATAAATAGCAGTTTACAGCCTCACAAGCCAGAGAAAGACGAAAATAAGACAACTTTTACAATCATTGTTTTTGCTTTTACATTATTGGTCTTAATTACTAAACATTGTAAATTTTCGGATTTTTCACTCATCCTGACCTTGTTGGTTTTCCAGAGCATAACTATAGCTACAGATATCGGATTTTGGTGATCTTGCTGTCCCTAGAAAGATAAGGAAGAGACCTACAACTTCAGGTTACATAAGAATTGTCAAATTTGGCCAAAATCAAGTCTAAATTGGGTCCCGAGTTCTCTGACGCGGATCGGTCTGCATGCATCCATGATGTTCCTTCACTTAAATGGGCCTAACTTACTCATCTTAAGCCCAATTATGGCATATGGTACCTTGTTGGAAAGCTTATTCAGAGGCCCTTAATTTGGTCTAGGGTTAGGTCAGGATTAATAAGCATAAATAGCAGTTTACAGCCGCACAAACCAGAGAGAGACGGAAATTAGACAACTTTTACAATCATTGTTTTTGTTTTTACATTATTGGGCTTAAAAGCTAAACATTGTTAATTTTTGGATTTTTCACTCATCCTGACCATGTTTCCTTGCGCAGAGCATAACTAGAGCTACAGATATCGGATATGGGTGATCTTGTTATCCATAGAAAGATAAGGAAGAGACCTACAATTTCTGGTTTCATAAGAATTGTCAACTTCTGCCAAAATCAAGTCTAAATTGGGTCCCGAGTTCTCTGGCGCGGATCAGTGCGCAGTCCATGATGTTCCTTCACTTAAATGGGCCTAACTTACTCGTATTAAGTCCAATTATGGCATATGATACCTTGTTGGAAAGCTTATTCGGAAGCCCTTAATTAGGTCAAGGGATAGGTCAGGATTAATAAGCATAAATAGCATTTTACAGCCTCACAAGCCAGAGAGAGACGGAAATAAGACAACTTTTACAATCATTGTTTTTGCTTTTACATTATTGGGCTTAATTGGGCTTAATTACTAAACATTGTAAATTTTCGGATTTTTCACTCATCCTGACCTTGTTGCTTTTCCAAAGCATAGCTATAGCTACAGATATCGGATTTTGGTGATCTTGCTGTCCCTAGAAAGATAAGGAAGAGACCTACAACTTCAGGTTTCATAAGAATTGTCAAATTCGGCCAATATCAAGTCTAAATTGGGTCCCGAGTTCTCTGGTGCGGATCAGTGCGCAGACCATGATGTTCCTTCACTTAAATGGGCCTAACTTACTCATCTTAAGCCCAATTATGGCATATGATACCTTGTTGGAAAGCTTATTCAGAGGCCCTTAATTTGGTCTAGGATTAGGTCAGGATTAATAAGCATAAATAGCAGTTTACAGCCGCACAAACCAGAGAGAGACGGAAATTAGACAACTTTTACAAGCATTGTTTTTGCTTTTACATTATTGGGCTTAAATGCTAAACATTGTTAATTTTCGGATTTTTCACTCCTCCTGACCTGGTTGCTTTTCCAGAGCATAACTATAGCTACAGATATCGGATTTTGGTGATCTTGCTGTCCCTAGAAAGATAAGGAAGAGGCCTACAACTTCAGGTTACATGAGAATTGTCAAATTCGGTCAAAATCAAGTCTAAATTGGGTCCCGAGTTCTCTAGCGCGGATCAGTGTGCAGTCCATGATGTTCCTTCACTTAAATGGGCCTAACTTTCTCATCTTAACCCCAATTAAGGCATATGATACCTTGTTGGAATGCTTATTCAGAGGCCCTTAATTTGGTCTAGGGTTAGGTCAGGATTAATAAGCATAAATAGTAGTTTACAGCCGCACAAGCCAGAGAGAGACGAAAATTAGACAACTTTTACAATCATTGTTTTTGCTTTTACATTATTGGGTTTAAATGCTAAACATTGTTAATTTTCGGATTTTTCACTCATCCTGACCATGTTTCCTTGCGCAGAGCATAACTAGAGCTACAAATATCGGATATGGGTGATCTTGCTATCCCTAGAAAGATAAGGAAGAGACCTACAATTTCTGGTTTCATAAGAATTGTCAACTTCTGCCAAAATAAGTCTAAATTGGGTCCCGAGTTCTCGGGCGCGGTTCAGTGCGCAGTCCATGATGTTCCTTCACTTAAATGGGCCTAACTTACTCGTATTAAGCCCAATTATGGCATATGATACCTTGTTGGAAAGCTTATTCGGAGGCCCTTACTTTGGTCAAGGGTTAGGTCAGGATTAATAAGCATAAATAGCAGTTTACAGCCTCACAAGCCAGAGAAAGACGAAAATAAGACAACTTTTACAATCATTGTTTTTGCTTTTACATTATTGGTCTTAATTACTAAACATTGTAAATTTTCGGATTTTTCACTCATCCTGACCTTGTTGGTTTTCCAGAGCATAACTATAGCTACAGATATCGGATTTTGGTGATCTTGCTGTCCCTAGAAAGATAAGGAAGAGACCTACAACTTCAGGTTACATAAGAATTGTCAAATTTGGCCAAAATCAAGTCTAAATTGGGTCCCGAGTTCTCTGACGCGGATCAGTGCGCAGTCCATGATGTTCCTTCACTTAAATGGGCCTAACTTACTCATCTTAAGCCCAATTATGGCATATGGTACCTTGTTGGAAAGCTTATTCAGAGGCCCTTAATTTGGTCTAGGGTTAGGTCAGGATTAATAAGCATAAATAGCAGTTTACAGCCGCACAAACCAGAGAGAGACGGAAATTAGACAACTTTTACAATCATTGTTTTTGTTTTTACATTATTGGGCTTAAAAGCTAAACATTGTTAATTTTTGGATTTTTCACTCATCCTGACCATGTTTCCTTGCGCAGAGCATAACTAGAGCTACGATATCGGATATGGGTGATCTTGTTATCCATAGAAAGATAAGGAAGAGACCTACAATTTCTGGTTTCATAAGAATTGTCAAATTCGGCCAAAATCAAGTCTAAATTGGGTCCCGAGTTCTCTCGCGCGGATCGGTCTGCGATCCATGATGTTCCTTCACTTAAATGGGCCTAACTTACTCGTATTAAGTCCAATTATGGCATATGATACCTTGTTGGAAAGCTTATTCGGAAGCCCTTAATTAGGTCAAGGGTTAGGTCTGGATTAATAAGCATAAATAGCATTTTACAGCCTCACAAGCCAAAGAGAGACGGAAATAAGACAACTTTTACAATCATTGTTTTTGCTTTTACATTATTGGGCTTAATTGGGCTTAATTACTAAACATTGTAAATTTTCGGATTTTTCACTCATCCTGACCTTGTTGCTTTTCCAGAGCATAACTATAGCTACAGATATCGGATTTTGGTGATCTTGCTGTCCCTAGAAAGATAAGGAAGAGACCTACAACTTCAGGTTTCATAAGAATTGTCAAATTCGGCAAATATCAAGTCTAAATTGGGTCCCGAGTTCTCTGGCGCGGCTCAGTGCGCAGTCCATTGTGTTCCTTCACTTAAATGGGCCTAACTTACTCATCTTAAGCCCAATTAAGGCATATGATACCTTGTTGGAAAGCTTATTCAGAGGCGCTTAATTTGATCTAGGATTAGGTCGGGATTAATAAGCTAATATGGCAGTTTACAGCCGCACAAATCAGAGAGAGACGAAAATTAGATGACTTTTACAATCATTGTTTTTGCTTTTACATTATTGGGCTTAATTGCTAAACATTGTTAATTTTCGGATTTTTCACTCCTCCTGACCTGGTTGCTTTTCCAGAGCATAACTATAGCTACAGATATCGGATTTTGGTGATCTTGCTGTCCCTAGAAAGATAAGGAAGAGGCCTACAACTTCAGGTTACATGAGAATTGTCAAATTCGGTCAAAATCAAGTCTAAATTGGGTCCCGAGTTCTCTAGCGGATCGGTCTGTGCAGTCCATGATGTTCCTTCACTTAAATGGGCCTAACTTTCTCATCTTAACCCCAATTAAGGCATATGATACCTTGTTGGAATGCTTATTCGAGAGGCCCTTAATTTGGTCTAGGGTTAGGTCAGGATTAATAAGCATAAATAGTAGTTTACAGCCGCACAAGCCAGAGAGAGACGAAAATTAGACAACTTTTACAATCATTGTTTTTGCTTTTACATTATTGGGTTTAAATGCTAAACATTGTTAATTTTCGGATTTTTCACTCATCCTGACCATGTTTCCTTACGCAGAGCATAACTAGAGCTACAAATATCGGATATGGGTGATCTTGCTATCCCTAGAAAGATAAGGAAGAGACCTACAATTTCTGGTTTCATAAGAATTGTCAACTTCTGCCAAAATAAGTCTAAATTGGGTCCCGAGTTCTCTGGGCGCGGTTCAAAGGCGATCCATGATGTTCCTTCACTTAAATGGGCCTAACTTACTCGTATTAAGCCCAATTATGGCATATGATACCTTGTTGGAAAGCTTATTCGGAGGCCCTTACTTTGGTCAAGGGTTAGGTCAGATTAATAAGCATAAATAGCAGTTTACAGCCTCACAAGCCGTGAGAAAGACGAAAATAAGACAACTTTTACAATCATTGTTTTTGCTTTTACATTATTGGTCTTAATTACTAAACATTGTAAATTTTCGGATTTTTCACTCATCCCGACCTTGTTGGTTTTCCAGAGCATAACTATAGCTACGAGATATCGGATTTTGGTGATCTTGCTGTCCCTAGAAAGATAAGGAAGAGACCTACAACTTCAGGTTACATAAGAATTGTCAAATTTGGCCAAAATCAAGTCTAAATTGGGTCCCGAGTTCTCTGACGCGGATCAGTGCGCAGTCCATGATGTTCCTTCACTTAAATGGGCCTAACTTACTCATCTTAAGCCCAATTATGGCATATGGTACCTTGTTGGAAAGCTTATTCAGAGGCCCTTAATTTGGTCTAGGGTTAGGTCAGGGATTAATAAGCATATATAGCATTTTACAGCCGCACAAACCAGAGAGAGAAGGAAATTAGACAACTTTTACAATCATTGTTTTTGTTTGTACATTATTGGGCTTAAAAGCTAAACATTGTTAATTTTTGGATTTTTCACTCATCCTGACCATGTTTCCTTGCGCAGAGCATAACTAGAGCTACGAGATATCGGATATGGGTGATCTTGTTATCCATAGAAAGATAAGGAAGAGACCTACAATTTCTGGTTTCATAAGAATTGTCAACTTCGCCAAAATCAAGTCTAAATTGGGTCCCAGAGTTCTCTCAGCGCGGATCGGTCGCAGATCCATGATGTTCCTTCACTTAAATGGGCCTAACTTACTCGTATTAAGTCCAATTATGGCATATGATACCTTGTTGGAAAGCTTATTCGAAGCCCTTAATTAGGTCAAGGGATAGGTCAGGATTAATAAGCATAAATAGCATTTTACAGCCTCACAAGCCAGAGAGAGACGGAAATAAGACAACTTTTACAATCATTGTTTTTGCTTTTACATTATTGGGCTTAATTGGGCTTAATTACTAAACATTGTAAATTTTCGGATTTTTCACTCATCCTGACCTTGTTGCTTTTCCAAAGCATACCTATAGCTACAGATATCGGATTTTGGTGATCTTGCTGTCCCTAGAAAGATAAGGAAGAGACCTACAACTTCAGGTTTCATAAGAATTGTCAAATTCGGCCAATATCAAGTCTAAATTGGGTCCCGAGTTCTGCCGGTGCGGATCGGTCGCAGACCATGATGTTCCTTCACTTAAATGGGCCTAACTTACTCATCTTAAGCCCAATTATGGCATATGATACCTTGTTGGAAAGCTTATTCAGAGGCCCTTAATTTGGTCTAGGATTAGGTCAGGATTAATAAGCATAAATAGCAGTTTACAGCCGCACAAACCAGAGAGAGACGGAAATTAGACAACTTTTACAAGCATTGTTTTTGCTTTTACATTATTGGGCTTAAATGCTAAACATTGTTAATTTTCGGATTTTTCACTCCTCCCGACCTTGTTGCTTTTCCGCAGCATAACTATAGCTACGATATCGGATTTTGGTGATCTTGCTGTCCCTAGAAAGATAAGGAAGAGGCCTACAACTTCAAAGTTACATGAGAATTGTCAAATTCGGCCAAAATCAAGTCTAAATTGGGTCCCAAGTTCTCTAGCGCGGATCGTGTGTGCAGTCCATGATGTTCCTTCACTTAAATGGGCCTAACTTTCTCATCTTAACCCCAATTAAGGCATATGATACCTTGTTGGAATGCTTATTCAGAGGCCCTTAATTTGGTCTAGGTTAGGTCGGGATTAATAAGCATAAATAGTAGTTTACAGCCGCACAAGCCGAGAGAGACGAAAATTAGACAACTTTTACAATCATTGTTTTTGCTTTTACATTATTGGGCTTAATTGTTAAACATTGTTAATTTTCGGATTTTTCACTCATCCCGACCATGTTTCCTTGCAGAAGCATAACTAGAGCTACAAATATCTGATATGGGTGATCTTGCTATCCCTAGAAAGATAAGGAAGAGACCTACAATTTCTGGTTTCATAAGAATTGTCAACTTCCGCCAAAATAAGTCTAAATTGGGTCCCGAGTTCTCAGCTGGTTCAATCTTGCAGCCCATGATGTTCCTTCACTTAAATGGGCCTAACTTACTCGTATTAAGCCCAATTATGGCATATGATACCTTGTTGGAAAGCTTATTCGGTGGCCCTTAATTTGGTCTAGGGTTGGGTCAGGATTAAAAAGCATAAACAGCAGTTTTACCGCACAAGCCGCAGAGAGACTGAAATTAGACAAGTTTTATAATCATTGTTTT
>JAUPTC010000010.1:2283789-2350996 GCA_030762895.1 Sophora flavescens | reverse complement strand
ATTTTGGTGATCTTGCTGTCCCTATAAAGATAAGGAAGAGACCTACAATTTCAGGTTTACCAAGAATTGTCAAATTAGGCCAAAATCAAGGCTAAATTAGGTCTCGAGTTCTCTGGCGCGGATCAGTGCGCAGTCCATGATGTTCCTTCACTTAAATGGGCCTAACTTACTCCTCTTAACCCCAATTAGGGCATATGATACCTTGTTGGAATGCTTATTCAGAGGCCCTTAATTTGGTCTAGGGTTAGGTCAGGCTTAATAAGCATAAATAGCAGTTTACAGCCGTACAAGCCAGAGAGAGACGGAAATTATACAACTTTTACAATCATTATTTTTGCTTTTACATTATTGGGCTTAATTGCTAAACATTGTTAATTTTCGGATTTTTCACTCATCCTGACCTTGTTGCCTTGAGCATAGCATAACTGGAGCTACATAGATCGGATTTTGGTGATCTTGCTGTCCCTAGAAAGATAAGGAAGAGACCTACAATTTCAGGTTTCACAAGAATTGTGAAATTAGGCCAAAATCAAGGCTAAATTTGGTCCCGAGTTCTCTGGCACGGATCAGTACGCAGTCCAAGATGTTCCTTCACTGAAATGGGACTAACATACTCATCTTAAGCCCAATTAAGACATATGATACCTTGTTGGAAAGCTTATTCAGAGGCCCTTAATTTGGTCAAGGGTTAGGTCAGGATTAATAAGCATAAATAGCAGTTTACAGCTGCACAAGCCAGAGAGAGACGGAAATTAGACAACTTTTACAATCATTGTTTTTGCTTTTACATTATGGGGATTAAATGCTAAACATTGTTAATTTTCGGATTTTTCACTAATCCTGACCATGTTTCCTTGCGCAGAGCATAACTAGAGCTACAAATATCGGATATGGGTGATCTTGCTATCCCTAGAAAGATAAGGAAGAGACCTACAATTTCAGGTTTCATAAGAATTGTCAACTTCTGCCAAAATCAAGTCTAAATTGGGTCCCGAGTTCTCTGGCGCGGATCAGTGCGCAGTCCATGATGTTCCTTCACTTAAATGGGCCTAACTTACTCGTATTAAGCCCAATTATGGCATATGATACCTTGTTGGAAAGCTTATTCGGAGGCCCTTAATTTGGTCAAGGGTTAGGTCAGGATTAATAAGCATAAATAGCAGTTTAGAGCCTCACAAGCCAGAGAGATGGAAATAAGACAACTTTTACAATCATTGTTTTTGCTTTTACATTATTGGTCTTAATTACTAAACATTGTAAATTTTCGGATTTTTCACTCATCCTGACCTTGTTGCTTTTCCAGAGCATAACTATAGTTACAGATATCGGATTTTGGTGATCTTGCTGTCCCTAGAAAGATAAGGAAGAGACCTACAACATAAGGTTTCATGAGAATTGTCAAATTCGGCCAAAATCAAGTCTAAATTGGGTCCCCGAATTCTCTAGCGCGGATCAGTGCGCAGGCCATGATGTTCCTTCACTTAAATGGGCCTAACTTACTCATCTTAACCCCGATTAATGCATATGATACCTTGTTGGAATGCTTATTCAGAGGCCCTTAATTTGGTCTAGGGTTAGGTCAGGATTAATAAGCATAAATAGCAGTTTACAGCCTCACAAGCCAGAGAGAGACAGAAATAAGTCAACTTTTACAATCATCGTTTTTGCTTTTACATTATTGGGCTTAATTGGGATTAATTACTAAACATTGTAAATTTTTGTATTTTTCACTCATCCTGACCTTGTTGCTTTGCCAGAGCATAACTATAGCTACAGATATCGGATTTTGGTGATCTTGTTGTCCCCGGAAAGATAAGGAAGAGACCTACAATTTCTGGTTTCACAAGAATTGTCAAATTATGCCAAAATCAAGGCTAAATTGGGTCCCAGGTTCTCTGGCTCGGATCAGTGCGCAGGCCATGATGTTCTTTCACTTAAATGGGCCTAACTTACTCATCTTAATCCCAATTAAGTCAAACGATACCTTGTTGGAAAGCTTATTCAGTGGCCCTTAAATTGGTCTAGTGTTAGGTCAGGATTAATAAGCATAAATAGCAGTTTACAGCCGCACAAGCCAGAGAGAGACGGAAATTAGACAACTTTTACAATCATTGTTTTGCTTTTACATTATTGGGCTTAATTGCTAAATATTGTTAATTTTCGAATTTTTCACTTCTCCTGACCTTGTTGCCTTACGCAGAGCATAACTAGAGCTACAGATATCGGATTTTGGTGATCTTGCTGTCCCTAGAAAGATAAGGAAGAGACCTACAATTTTAGGTTTACCAAGAATTGTCAAATTTGGCAAAAATCGAGGCTAAATTAGGTCTCGAGTTCTCTGGCACGGATCAGTGCGCAGTCCATGATGTTCCTTCACTTAAATGGGCCTAACTTACTCATCTTAAGCCCAATTAAGGCATATGATACCTTGTTGGAAAGCTTATTCAGAGGCCCTTAATTTGGTCTAGGGTTAGGTCTGGCTAAATAAGCATAAATAGGAGTTTACAGCCGCACAAGCCAGAGAGAGACGGAAATTACACAACTTTTACAATCATTATTTTTGCTTTTACAATATTGCGCTTAATTGCTAAACATTGTTAATTTTCGGATTTTTCACTCAACTTGACCTTGTTGCCTTGCACACAATAACTGGAGCTTCAGATATCGGATTTTGGTTATCTTACTGTCCCAAGAAAGATAAGGAAGAGACCTACAATTTCAGGTTTCACAAGAATTGTTAAATTAGGCCAAAATCAAGGCTAAATTTGGTCCCGAGTTCTCTGGCGCGGATCAGTATGCACTCCATGATGTTCCTTCACTTAAATGGGCCTAACTTACTCATCTTAAGCCCAATTAAGGCATATGATACCTTGTTGGAATGCTTATTCAGAGGCCCTTAATTTGGTCTAGGGTTAGGTCAGGATTAATAAGCATAAATAGCAGGTTATAGCCGCACAAACCAGAGAGAGACGGAAATTAGACAACTTTTACAATCATTGTTTTTGCTTTTACATTATTGGGCTTAAATGCTAAACATTGTTAATTTTCGGATTTTTCACTCATCCTGACCATGTTTCCTTGCACAGAGGATAACTAGACCTACAGATATCTGATTTTGGTGATCTTGCTGTCTCTAGAAAGATAAGGAAGAGACCTACAATTTCAGGTGTCACAAGAATTGTCAAATTTGGCCAAAATCAAGGCAAAATTGGGTCCCGAGTTCTCTGGTGCAGATTTGTGCGCAGTCCATGATGTTCCTTCACTTAAATGGGCCTAACTTACACATCTTAAGCCCAATTAAGGCATATGATACCTTGTTGGAATGGTTATTCAGAGGCCCTTAATTTGGTCTAGGGTTAGGTCAGGATTAATAAGCATAAATAGCAGTTTACAGCCGCACAAGCCAGAGAGAGACGGAAATTAGACAACTTTTACAATCATTGTTTTTGCTTTTACATTGTTGGGCTTAATTGGGCTTAATTGCTAAACATTGTTAATTTTCGGATTTTTTACTCATCCTGACCTTGTTGTCTTGCGCAGAGCATAACTAGATCTACAGATATCGGATTTTGGTGATCTTGCTGTCCCTGGAAAGATAAGGAAGAGACCTACAATTTCGGGTTTCACAAGAATTGTCAAATTAGGCCAAAATCAAGGCTAAATTGGGTCCCGAGTTCCCTGGAACAGATTAGTGCGCAGTCAGTGATGTTCCTTCACTTAAATGGGCCTAACTTACTCATCTTAAGCCCAATTAAGGCATATGATACCTTGTTGGAAAGCTTATTCAGAGGCCCTTAATTTGGTCTAGGGTTAGGTCAGGCTTAATAATCATAAATAGCAGTTTACAGCCGCACAAGCCAGAGAGAGACGAAAACTAGACAACTTTTACAATCATTGTTTTTTCTTTTACATTATTGGGCTTATTTGTTAAATATTGTTAATTTTCAGATTTTCAACTCATCCTGACCTTGTTGCCTTGCACAGAGCATAACTAGAGCTACAGATACCGGATTTTGGTGATCTTGCTGTCCCTAGAAAGATAAGGAAGAGACCTACAATTTCAGGTTTCACAAGAATTGTCAAATTAGGCCAAAATCAAGGCAAAATTGGGTCCCGCGTTCTCTGGCGCGGATCAGTGCGCTGTCCATGATGTTCCTTCACTTAAATGGGCCTAACTTACTCATCTTAAGCCCAATTAAGGCATATGATACCTTGTTGGAAAGCTTATTCAGAGGCCCTTAATTTGGTCTAGGGTTAGGTCAGGCTTAATAAGCATAAAAAATAGTTTACAGCCGCACAAGCCAGAGAGAGACGAAAATTACACAACTTTTACAATCATTATTTTTGCTTTTACATTATTGGGCTTAATTGCTAAATATTGTTAATTTTCGGATTTTTCACTTCTCCTGACCTTGTTGCCTTACGCAGAGCATAACTTGAGCTACAGATATCGGATTTTGGTGATCTTGCTGTCCCTAGAAAGATAAGGAAGAGACCTACAATTTCAGGTTTACCAAGAATTGTCAAATTAGGCCAAAATCAAGGTTAAATTAGGTCTCGAGTTCTCTAGCACGGATCAGTGCGCAGTCCATGATGTTCCTTCACTTAAATGGGCCTAACTTACTCATCTTAAGCCCAATTAAGGCATATGATACCTTGTTGGAAAGCTTATTCAGAGGCCCTTAATTTGGTCAAGGGTTAGATCAGCATTAATAAGCATAAATAGCAGTTTAGAGCCTCACAAGCCAGTGAGAGATATAAATAACACAACTTTTACAATCATTGTTTTTGCTTTTACATTATTGGTCTTAATTACTAAACATTGTAAATTTTCGGATTTTTCAGTCATCCTGACTTTGTTGCTTTTCCAGAGCATAACTATAGTTACAGATATCGGATTTTGGTGATCTTGCTGTCCCTAGAAAGATAAGGACGAGACCTACAACTTCAGGTATCATGAGAATTGTCAAATTCGGCCAAAATCAAGTCTAAATTGGGTCCCCGAGTTCTCTGGCGCGGATCAGTGCACAGTCCATGATGTTCCTTCACATAAATGGGCCTAACTTACTCATCTTAACCCCGATTAATGCATATGATACCTTGTTGGAATGCTTATTCAGAGGCCCTTAATTTGGTCTAGGGTTAGGTCAGGATTAATAAGCATAAATAGCAGTTTACAGCCGCACAAGCCAGAGAGAGATGAAAATGAGACAACTTTTACAATCATTGTTTTTGCTTTTACATTATTGGGCTTAATTGTTAAACATTTTTAATTTTCGTATTTTTCACTCATCCTGTCCTTGTTGCCTTGCGCAGGGCATAACTAGAGCTACAAATATCGGATTTTGGTGATCTTGTTGTCCCTAGAAAGATAAGGAAGAGACCTACAATTTCTGGTTTCACAAGAATTGTCAAATTAGGCCAAAATCAAGGCTAAATTGGGTCCCAAGTTCTCCGGCTCAGATCAGTGCGATGTCCATGATGTTCTTTCACTAAAATGGGCCTAACTAACTCATCTTAATCCCAATTAAGTCAAATGATACCTTGTTGGAAAGCTTATTCAGTGGCCCTTAATTTGGTCTAGGGTTAGGTCAGGATTAATAAGCATAAATAGCAGTTTACAGCCGCACAAGCCAGAGAGAGACGGAAATTAGACAACTTTTACAATCATTGTTTTTGCTTTTACATTATTGGGCTTAATTGCTAAATATTGTTAATTTTCGGATTTTTCACTTCTCCTGACCTTGTTGTCCTACGCAGAGCATAACTAGAGCTACAGATATCGGATTTTGGTGATCTTGCTGTCCCTAGAAAGATAAGGAAGAGACCTACAATTTCAGGTTTACCAAGAATTGTCAAATTAGGCCAAAATCAAGGCTAAATTAGGTCTCGAGTTCTCGGCACGGATCGAGCTGCATGATCCATGATGTTCCTTCACTTAAAAGGGCCTAACTTACTCATCTTAACCCCAATTAAGGCATATGATACCTTGTTGGAAAGCTTATTCAGAGGTTCTTAATTTGGTCTAGGGTTAGGTCAGCCTTAATAAGCATAAATAGCAGTTTACAGCCGCACAAGCCAGAGAGAGTCGGAAATTACACAACTTTTACAATCATTATTTTTGCTTTTACATTATTGGGCTTAACTGCTAAACATTGTTAATTTTCGGATTTTTCACTCATCCTGGCCTTGTTGCCTTGCGCAGAGCATAACTGGAGCTACAGATATTGGATTTTGGTGATCTTCCTGTCCCTAGAAAGATAAGGAAGAGACCTACAATTTCAGATGTCACAAGAATTGTCAAATTAGGCCAAAATCAGGGCTAAATTTGGTCGCGAGTTCTCTGGCGCGGATCAGTACGCAGTCCAAGATGTTCCGTCGCTGAAATGGGCCTAGCTTACTCATCTTAAGCCCAATTAAGACATATGATACCTTGTTGGAAAGCTTATTCAGAGGCCCTTAATTTGGTCAAGGGTTAGGTTAGGATTAATAAGCATAAATAGCAGTTTACAGCTGCGCAAGCCAGAGAGAGACGGAAATTAGACAACTTTTACAATCATTGTTTTTGCTTTTACATTATTGGGCTTAAATGCTAAACATTGTTAATTTTCGGATTTTTCACTCATCCTGGCCATGTTTCCTTGCGCAGAGGATAACTAGAGCTACAGATATCGGATTTTGGTGATCTTGCTGTCCCTAGAAAGATAAGGAAGAGACCTACAATTTCAGGAGTCAAAAGAATTGTCAAATTAGGCCAAAATCAAGGCAAAATTGGGTCCCGAGTTCTCTGGTACTGATCAGTGCGCAGTCCATGATGTTCCTTCACTTAAATGGGCCTAACTTACTCATCTTAAGCCCACTTGAGGCATATGAAACCTTGTTGGAATGCTTATTCAGAGGCCCTTAATTTGGTCTAGTGTTGGGTCAGGATTAATAAGCATAAATAGCAGTTTACAGCCGCACAAGTCAGAGAGAGACGGAAATTAGACAACTTTTACAATCATTGTTTTTGCTTTTACATTATTGGGCTTAATTGCTAAACATTGTTAATTTTCGGATTTTTCACTCATCCTGACCTTGTTGCATTGTGCAGAGCCTAACTAGAGCTACAGATATCAGATTTTGGTGAACTTGATGTCCCTAGAAAGATAAGGAAGAGAACTACAAATTCAGGTTTCACAAGAATTATCAAATTAGGCCAAGATCATTGCTAAATTGGGTCCCAAGTTCTCTAGCGCGGATCAGTGCGCATTTCATGATGTTCCTTCACTTAAATGGGCATAACTTACTCATCTTAAGCCCAATCAAGGCATACGATACCTTGTTTGAAAGCTTATTCAGATGCCCTTAATTTGGTCTAAGGTTAGGACAGGATTAATAAGCATAAATAGCAGTTTACAGCCGCACAAGCCAGAGAGAGACGGAAATTAGACAACTTTTACAATCATTGTTTTTACGTTTACATTATTGGGCTTAATTGGTAAACAATGTTAATTTTTGGATTTTTCACTCATCCTGACCTTGTTGCCTTGTGCAGAGCATAACTGGAGCTACAGATATCGGATTTTGGTGATCTTGCTGACCCTAGAAAGATAAGGAAGAGACCTACAATTTCAGGTTTCACAAGAATTGTCAAATTAGGCCAAAATCAAGGTTAAATTGGGTCCCGAGTTCTCTGGCGCGGATCAGTGCGCAGTCCATGATGTTCCTTCACTTAAATGGGCCTAACTTACTCATCTTAAGCCCAATTAAGGCATATGATACCTTGTTGGAAAGCTTATTCAGAGGCCCTTAATTTGGTCTAGGGTTGGGTCTGGATAAATAAGCATAAATAGCAGTTTACAGCCGCACAAAACAGAGAGAGATGGAAATTACAAAACTTTTACTGTCATTGTTTTTACGTTTACATTATTGGGCTTAATTGCTAAATATTGTTAATTTTCAGATTTTTCACTCATCTTGACCTTGTTGCCTTGCGCAGAGCATAACTAGAACTACAGATATCGGATTTTGGTGATCTTGCTGTCCCTAGAAAGATAAGGAAGAGACCTACAATTTCAGGTTTCATAAGAATTGTAAAATTCGGCCAAAATCAAGGTTAAATTGGGTCCCGGGTTCTCTGGCGCGGATCATTGCGCAGTCCATGATGTTCCTTCACTTAAATGGGCCTAACTTACACATCTTAAGCCCAATTAAGGCATATGATATCTTGTTGGAAAGCTTATTCAGAGGCCCTTAATTTGGTCTTGGGTTAGGTCAGGATTAATAAACATAAATAGCAGTTTACAGCCGCACAAGCTATAGAGAGACGGAAAGTACACAACTTTTACAATCATTTTTTTTGCTTTTACATTATTGGGCTTAATTGCAAAACATTGTTAATTTTCGGATTTTTCACTCATCCTGACGTTGTTGCCTTGCGCAGTGCATAACTGGAGCTACAGATATCGGATTTTGGTGATCTTGCTGTCCCTATAAAGATAAGGAAGAGACTTGCAATTTCAGTTTTCACTAGAATTATCAAATTAGGCCAAAATCAAGGCTAAATTTGGTCCCGAGTTCTCTGGCAGGGATTAGTGCGCAGTCCATGATGTTCCTTCACTTAAATGGGCCTAACTTACTCATCTTAAGCCCAATTAAGGCATATGATACCTTGTTGGAAAGCTTAATCAGAGGCCCTTAATTTGGTCTAGTGTTAGGTCAGGATTAATAAGCATAAATAGTAGATTACATCCGTACAAGCCAGAGAGAGACGGAAATTAGACTACTTTTATAATCAATGTTTTTGCTTTTACATTATTGGGCTGAATTGCTAAACATTGTTAATTTTCGGATTTTTCACTCATCCTGACCTTGTTGCCTTGCGCATAGCATAACTAGAGCTACAGATATCGGATTTTGGTGATCTTGATGTCCCCAAAAAGATAAGGAAGAGACCTATCATTTCAGGTTTCACAAGAATTGTCAAATTAGGCCAAAGTCAAGGCTAAATTTTGTCCCGAATTCTCTGGCACGGATCAGTACGCAGTCCAAGATGTTCCTTCACTGAAATGGGCCTAACTTACTCATCTTAAGCCCAATTAAGACATATGATACCTTGTTGGAAAGCTAATTCAGAGGCCCTTAAATTGGTCAAGTGAAGGGTCAGGATTAATAAGCATAAATAGCAGTTTACAGCCGCACAAGTCAGAGAGAGACGGAAATTATACAACTTTTACAATCATTCTTTTTGCTTTTACATTATTGGGCTTAATTGCTAAACATTGTTAATTTTCGGATTTTTCACTCATCCTGACCTTGTTGCCTTGCGCAGAGCATAACTGGAGCTACAGATATCGGATTTTGGTGATCTTGCTGTCCCTAGAAAGATAAGGAAGAGACATACAATTTCAGGTTTCACAAGAATTGTCAAATTAGGCCAAAATCAAGGGTAAATTTGGTCCCGAGTTCTCTGGCGCGGATCAGTACGCAGTCCAAGATGTTCCTTCACAGAAATGGGCCTAACTTACTCATCTTAAGCCCAATTAAGACATATGATACCTTGTTGGAAAGCTTATTCAGAGGCCCTTAAATTGGTCAAGGGTTAGGTCAGGATTAATAAGCATAATTAGCAGTTTACAGCTGCACAAGCCAGAGAGAGACGGGAATTAGACAACTTTTACAATCATTGTTTTTGCTTTTACATTATGGGGTTTAAATGCTAAACATTGTTAATTTTCGGATTTTTCACTCATCCTGACCATGTTTCCTTGCGCAGAGCATAACTAGAGCTACAAATATCGGATATGGGTGATCTTGCTATCCCTAGAAAGATAAGGAAGAGACCTACAATTTCTGGTTTCATAAGAATTGTCAACTTCTGCCAAAATAAGTCTAAATTGGGTCCCGAGTTCTCGGGCGCGGTTCGATCTTGCATCCATGATGTTCCTTCACTTAAATGGGCCTAACTTACTCGTATTAAGCCCAATTATGGCATATGATACCTTGTTGGAAAGCTTATTCGGAGGCCCTTACTTTGGTCAAGGGTTAGGTCAGGATTAATAAGCATAAATAGCAGTTTACAGCCTCACAAGCCAGAGAGAGACGAAAATAAGACAAATTTTACAATCATTGTTTTTGCTTTTACATTATTGGTCTTAATTACTAAACATTGTAAATTTTCGGATTTTTCACTCATCCTGACCTTGTTGGTTTTCCAGAGCATAACTATAGCTACAGATATCGGATTTTGGTGATCTTGCTGTCCCTAGAAAGATAAGGAAGAGACCTACAACTTCAGGTTACATAAGAATTGTCAAATTTGGCCAAAATCAAGTCTAAATTGGGTCCCGAGTTCTCTAACGCGGATCAGTGCGCAGTCCATGATGTTCCTTCACTTAAATAGGCCTAACTTACTCATCTTAAGCCCAATTATGGCATATGGTACCTTGTTGGAAAGCTTATTCAGAGGCCCTTAATTTGGTCTAGGGTTAGGTCAGGATTAATAAGCATAAATAGCAGTTTACAGCCGCACAAACCAGAGAGAGACGGAAATTAGACAACTTTTACAATCATTGTTTTTGTTTTTACATTATTGGGCTTAAAAGCTAAACATTGTTAATTTTTGGATTTTTCACTCATCCTGACCATGTTTCCTTGCGCAGAGCATAACTAGAGCTACAGATATCGGATATGGGTGATCTTGTTATCCATAGAAAGATAAGGAAGAGACCTACAATTTCTGGTTTCATAAGAATTGTCAACTTCTGCCAAAATCAAGTCTAAATTGGGTCCCGAGTTCTCTGGCGCGGATCAGTGCGCAGTCCATGATGTTCCTTCACTTAAATGGGCCTAACTTACTCGTATTAAGTCCAATTATGGCATATGATACCTTGTTGGAAAGCTTATTCGGAAGCCCTTAATTAGGTCAAGGGTTAGGTCTGGATTAATAAGCATAAATAGCATTTTACAGCCTCACAAGCCAAAGAGAGACGGAAATAAGACAACTTTTACAATCATTGTTTTTGCTTTTACATTATTGGGCTTAATTGGGCTTAATTACTAAACATTGTAAATTTTCGGATTTTTCACTCATCCTGACCTTGTTGCTTTTACAAAGCATAGCTATAGCTACAGATATCGGATTTTGGTGATCTTGCTGTCCCTAGAAAGATAAGGAAGAGACCTACAACTTCAGGTTTCATAAGAATTGTCAAATTCGGCCAATATCAAGTTTAAATTGGGTCCCGAGTTCTGGCGCGGATCGGTCACGCAGACCATGATGTTCCTTCACTTAAATAGGCCTAACTTACTCATCTTAAGCCCAATTATGGCATATGATACCTTGTTGGAAAGCTTATTCAGAGGCCCTTAATTTGGTCTAGGATTAGGTCAGGATTAATAAGCATAAATAGCAGTTTACAGCCGCACAAACCAGAGAGAGACGGAAATAAGACAACTTTTACAAGCATTGTTTTTGCTTTTACATTATTGGGCTTAAATGCTGAACATTGTTAATTTTCGGATTTTTCACTCCTCCTGACCTGGTTGCTTTTCCAGAGCATAACTATAGCTACAGATATCGGATTTTGGTGATCTTGCTGTCCCTAGAAAGATAAGGAAGAGGCCTACAACTTCAGGTTACATGAGAATTGTCAAATTCGGTCAAAATCAAGTCTAAATTGGGTCCCGAGTTCTCTAGCGCGGATCAGTGTGCAGTCCATGATGTTCCTTCACTTAAATGGGCCTAACTTTCTCATCTTAACCCCAATTAAGGCATATGATACCTTGTTGGAATGCTTATTCAGAGGCCCTTAATTTGGTCTAGGGTTAGGTCAGGATTAATAAGCATAAATAGTAGTTTACAGCCGCACAAGCCAGAGAGAGACGAAAATTAGACAACTTTTACAATCATTGTTTTTGCTTTTACATTATTGGGCTTAATTGTTAAACATTTTTAATTTTCGTATTTTTCACTCATCCTGCCCTTGTTGCCTTGCGCAGGGCATAACTAGAGCTACAGATATCGGATTTTGGTGATCTTGTTGTCCCTAGAAAGATAAGGAAGAGACCTACAATTTCTGGTTTCACAAGAATTGTCAAATTAGGCCAAAATCAAGGCTAAATTGGGTCCTAAGTTCTCTGGCTCAGATCAGTGCGCTGCCCATGATGTTCTTTCACTTAAATGGGCCTAACTTACTCATCTTAATCCCAATTAAGTCAAATGATACCTTGTTGGAAAGCTTATTCAGTGGCCCTTAATTTGGTCTAGGGTTAGGTCAGGATTAAAAAGCATAAACAGCAGTTTACAGCCGCACAAGCCAGAGAGAGACGGAAATTAGACAAGTTTTACAATCATTGTTTTTGCTTTTACATTATTGGGCTTAATTGCTAAATATTGTTAATTTTCGGATTTTTCACTTCTCCTGACCTTGTTGCCCTACGCAGAGCATAACTAGAGCTACAGATATCGGATTTTGGTGATCTTGCTGTCCCTAGAAAGATAAGGAAGAGACCTACAATTTCAGGTTTACCATGAATTGTCAAATTAGGCCAAAATCAAGGCTAAATTAGGTCTCGAGTTCTCTGGCACGGATCAGTGCACAGTCCATGATGTTCCTTCACTTAAAAGGGCCTAACTTACTCATGTTAACCCCAACTAAGGCATATGATACCTTGTTGGAAAGCTTATTCAGAGGTTCTTAATTTGGTCTAGGGATAGGTCAGGCTTAATAAGCATAAATAGCAGTTTACAGCCGCACAAGCCAGATAGAGACGGAAATTACACAACTTTTACAATCATTATTTTTGCTTTTACATTATTGGGCTTAATTGCTAAACATTGTTAATTTTCGGATTTTTCACTCATCCTGACCTTGTTGCCTTGCTCAGAGCATAAATGGAGCTACAGATATCGGATTTTGGTGATCTTGCTGTCCCTAGAAAGATAAGGAAGAGACCTACAATTTCAGGTGTCACAAGAATTGTCAAATTAGGCCAAAATCAAGGCTAAATTTGGTCGCGAGTTCTCTGGCGCGGATCAGTACGCAGTCCAAGATGTTTCGTCACTGAAATGGGCCTAACTTACTCATCTTAAGCCCAATTAAGACATATGATACTCTTTTATAAAGCTTATTCAGAGGCCCTTAATTTGGTCAAAGGTTAGGTCAGGATTAATAAGCATAAATAGCAGTTTACAGCTGCACAAGCCAGAGAGAGATGGAAATTAGACAACTTTTACAATCATTGTTTTTGCTTTTACATTACAGATATCGGATTTTGGTGATCTTGCTGTCCCTAGAAAGATAAGGAAGAGACCTACAATTTCAGGTTTCACAAGAATTCTCAAATTAGGTCGAAATCAAGGCTAAATTGGGTCCCGAGTTCTCTGGCGCGGATCAGTACGCTGTCCATGATGTTCTTTCACTTATATTGGCCTAACTTACTATTTTTAAGCCCAATTAAGGCATATGATACCTTGTTGGAAAGCTTATTCAGAGGCCCTTAATTTGGGCTAGGGTTAGGTCAGGATTAATAAGCATAAGAAGAGGTTTACAGCCGCACAAGCCAGAGAGAGACGGAAATTAGACACTTTTACAATCATTGTTTTTACGTTTACATTATTGGGCTTAATTGCTAATCATTGTTAATTTTTGGATTTTTCACTCATCTTGACCTTGTTGCCTTGTGCAGAGCATAACTAGAGCTACAGATATCGGATTTTGGTGATCTTGCTGTCCCTAGAATGATAAGGAAGAGACCTACAATTTCAGGTTTCACAAGAGTTGTCAAATTAGGCCAAAATCAAGGCTAAATGGGGTCCCGAGTTCTCTAGCGCAGATTAGTGCGCGGTCCATGATGTTCCTTCTCTTAAATGGGCCTAACTTACTCATCTTAATCCCAATTAAGGCATATGATACCTTGTTGGAAAGCTTACTTAGAGGCCCTTAATTTGGTCTAGGGTTAGGTCAGGATTAATAAGCATAAATAGCAGTTTACAGCCGCACAAGCCAGAGAGAGTCGGAAATTAGAATACCTTTATAAACATTGTTTTTGAATTTACATTATTGGGCTTAATTGCTAAACATTGTTAATTTTCGGATTTTTCACTCATCCTGACCTTGTTGCCTTGCGCAGAGCATAACTAGAGCCACAGATATCGGATTTTGGTGATCCTGCTGTCCCTAAAAAGATAAGGAAGAGACCTACAATTTCAGGTTTCACAAGAATTGTTAAATTAATCCAAAATCAAATCTAAATTGGGACCCAAGTTCTCTGGCACGGATCAGTGCGCAGTCCATGATGGTCCTTCACTTAAATGGGCCTAACTTACTCATCTTAAGCCCAATTAAGGCATATGATACCTTGTTGGAAAGCTTATTCAGAGGCCCTTAATTTGGTCTAGGGTTAGGTCATGATTAATAAGTATAAATAGCTGTTTACAGCCGCACAAGCCAGAGAGAGACGGAAATTAGACAACTTTTATAATCATTGTTTTAACGTTTACATTAATCGGCTTAATTGCTAAACATTGTTAATTTTTATATTTTTCACTCATCCTGACCTTGTTTCCTTGTGCAGAGCATAACTAGAGCTACAGATATCATATTTTGGTGATCTTGCTGTCCCTAGAAAGATAAGGAAGAGACCTACAATTTCCGGTTTTCACAAGAATTGTCTAATTAGGCCAAAATCAAGGCTAAACTGGGTCGCGAGTTCCCTGGCGCGGATCAGTGCGTAGTCCACGATGTTCCTTCACTTAAATGGGCCTAACTTACTCATCTTAAGCCCAATTAAGGCATATGATACCTTGTTGGAAAGCTTATTCAGAGGCCCTTAATTTGGTCAAGGGTAAGGTCAGGATAAATAAGCATAAATAGAAGTTTACAGTCGCACAAACCAGAGAGAGACGGAAATTAGACTAGTTTTATAATCATTGTTTATGATTTTACATTATTGGGCTTAATTGCTAAACATTGTTAATTTTCTGATTTTTCACTCATCCTGACCTTGTTGCCTTGCGCATACCATAACTTCAGCTACAGATATCGGATTTTGGTGATCTTGCTGTCCCTAAAAAGATAAGGAAGAGACTACAATTTCAGGTTTCACAAGAATTATCAAATTAAGCCAAAATCAAAGCTAAATTGGGACCCAAGTTCTCTGGCGCGGATCAGTGCGTAGTCCATGATGTTCCTTCACTTAAATGGGCCTAATTACTCATCTGAATCCCAATTAAGGCATATGATTCATTGTTGGAAAGCTTATTCAGAGGCCCTTAATTTGATCTAGGGTTAGGTCAGTATTAATAAGCATAAATAGCAGTTTACAGTCGCACAAGCCAGAGAGAGATGGAAATTAGACTACTTTTATAATCATTGTTTTCGATTTTACATTATTGGGCTTAATTGCTAAACATTGTTAATTTTAGGATTTTTCACTCTTCCTGACCTTGTTGCCTTGCGCAGAGCATAACTAGAGCTACAGATATCGGATTTTGGTGATCTTGCTGTCCCTAAAAAGATAAGGAAGAGACCTACAATTTCTGGTTTCACAAGAATTATCAAATTAGGCCAAAATCAAAGCTAAACTGTGACCCAAGTTCTCTGGCACGGATCAATGTGCAGTCCATGATGTTCCTTCACTTAAATGGGCCTAACTTACACATCTTAAGCCCAATTACGGCATATGATACCTTGCTGGAAAGCTTATTCAGAGGCCCTTAATTTGGTCTAAGGTTAGGTCAGGATAAGTAAACATAAATAGCAGTTTACAACGGTACAAGTCAGAGAGAGACGGAATTTAGACATCTTTTACAATCATTGTTTTTGCTTTTACATTATTGGGCTTAATTGGGCTTAATTGCTAAACAATGTTAATTTTCAGATTTTTCACTCATCCTGACCTTGTTGCCTTACGCAGCCATAACTAGTGCTACAGATATCGGATTTTGGTGAACTTGTTGTCCCTAGAAAGATAAGGAAGAGACCTACAATTTCAGGTTTCACAAGAATTGTCAAATTAGGCCAAAATAAAGGATAAATTGGGTCCCGAGTTCTCTGGCGCGGATCAGTGCGCAGCCCATGATGTTCCTTCACTTAAATGGGCCTAACTTACTCATCTTAAGCCCAATTAAGGCATATGATACCTTGTTGGAAAGCTTATTCAAAGGCCCTTAATTTGGTCTATGGTTAGGTCATTATTAATAAGCATAAATAGAAGTTTATAGCCGTACAAGCCAAAGAGAGACGGAAATTAGACAACTTTTTCAATCATTGTTTTTGCTTTTACATTATTGGGCTTAATTGGGCTTAATTGCTAAACATTGTTAATTTTGATTTTTCAATCATCCTAACCTTGTTGCATTGCGCAGAGCATAACTAGAGCTACTGATATCGGAATTTTTTGATCTTGCTGTCCCAAGAAAGATAAGGAAGTGACCTACAATTTCAGGTTTCAATAGAATTGTCAAATTAGGCCAAAATCACGGCTGAATTGGGTCTCGAGTTCTCTGGCGCGATGAGTGCGCCGTCCATGATGTTCCTTCACTTAAATGGGCCTAACTTACACATCTTAAGCCCAATTAAGGCATATGATACCTTGTTGGAAAGCTTATTCAGAGGCCCTTAATTTGGTCTAAGGTTAGGTCAGGATTAGTAAACATAAATAGCAGTTTACAACGGTACAAGTCAGAGAGAGACAGAAATTAGACAACTTTTACAATCATTGTTTTTGCTTTTACATTATGGGGCTTAATTGGGCTTAATTGCTAAACAATGTTAATTTTCGGATTTTTCACTCATCCTGACCTTGTTGCCTTGCGCAGAGCATAACTAGAGCTACAGATATCGAATTTTGGTGAACTTGTTGTCCCTAGGATGATAAGGAAGATACCTACAATTTCAGGTTTCACAAGAATTGTCCAATTAGGCCAAAATCAAGGATAAATTGGGTCCCGAGTTCTCTGGCGCGGATCAGTGTGCAGTCCATGATGTTCCTTCACTTAAATGGGCCTAACTTACTTATCTTAAGCCCAATTAAGGCATATGATACCTTGTTGGAAAGCTTATTCAGAGGCCCTTAATTTGGTCTACGGTTAGGTCAGGATTAATAAGCATAAATAGAAGTTTATAGCCGTACAATCCAAAGAGAGACGGAAATTAGACAACTTTTTCAATCATTGTTTTTGCTTTTACATTATTGGGCTTAATTGCTAAACATTATTAATTTTCAGATTTTTCACTAATGCTGACCTTGTTGCCTTGCGCAGAGCATAACTTGAGCTACAGATATCGGATTTTGGTGATCTTGCTATCCCTAGAAAGATAAGGAAGAGACCTACAATTTCAGGTTTCACAAGAATTGTCAAATTAGGCCCAAATCAATGCTAAATTGGGTCCCGAGTTCTCTGGCGCGGATCAGTGCGCAGTCCATGAAAGTCCTTCACTTAAATGGGCCTAACTTACTCATCTTAAGCCAAATAAGGCATATGATACCTTGTTGGAAAGCTTATTCAGAGGCCCTTAATTTGGTCTAGGGTTAGGTCAGGATTAATAAGCATAAATAACAGTTTACAGCCGCACAAGCCAGAAAGAGACGAAAATTAGACAACTTTTACAATCATTGTTTTTGCTTTTACATTATTGGGCTTAATTACTAAACATTGTTAATTTTCGGATTTTTCAATCATCCTGACCTTGTTGCCTTGCACAGAGCATAACTAGAGCTACAGATATCGGATTTTTTGGATCTTGCTGTCCCTAGAAAGATAAGGAAGAGACCTACAATTTCAGGTTCAAAAGAATTGTCAAATTAGGCCAAAATCAAGGCTAAATTGGGTCCCGAGTTCTCCGGCACGGATCAGTGCGCAGTCCATGGTGCTCCTTCATTTAAATGGGCCTACCTTACTCATCTTAAGCCCAATTAAGGCATATGATACCTTGTTGGAAAGCTTATTCAGAGGCCCTTAATTTGGTCTATGTTTAGGTCAGGATTAATAAGCATAAATAGCAGTTTACAGCCGCACAAGCCAGAGAGAGACAAAAATTTGACAACTTTTACAATCATTGTTTTTGCTTTTACATTATTGGGCTTAATTGGGTTTAATTGCTAAACATTGTTAATTTTCGGATTTTTCACTCATTCTGACCTTGTTGCCTTGCGCAGAGCATAACTAGAGCTACAGATATCGGATTTTGGTCATCTTGTTGTCCCTAGAAAGATAAGGAAAAGACCTAAAATTTCAGGTTCAGAAGAATTGTCAAATTAAGCCAAAATCAAGGCTAAATTGGGTCCCGAGTTCTCCGACACGGATCAGTGCGCAGTCCATGGTGTTCCTTCACTTAAATTGGCCTACCTTACTCATCTTAAGCCCAATTAAGGCATATGATATCTTGTTGGAAAGCTTATGCAGAGGCCCTTAATTTGGCCCAGGGTTAGGTCAGTATTAATAAGCATAAGTAGCAGTTTACAGCCGTACAAGCCAGAGAGACGAAAATTTGACAACTTTTACAATCATTGTTTTTCTTTTACATTATTGGGCTTAATTGCTAAACATTGTTAATTTTCAGATTTTTCACTCATCGTGACCTTGTTACCTTGCGCAGAGCATAACTAGAGCTACAGATATCGGATTTTGGTGATCTTGCTGTCCCTAGAAAGATAAGGAAGAGACCTACAATTTCAGGTGTCACAAGAATTGGCAAATTAGGCCAAAATCAAGGCTAAATTGGGACCCGAATTCTCCGGCACGGATCAGTGCACAGTCCATGGCGTTCCTTCACTTAAATGTGCCTACCTTACTCATCTTAAGCCCAATTAAGGCATATGATACCTTGTTCGAAAGCTTATTCAGAGGCCCTAAATTTGGTCTAGGATTAGGTCAGGATTAATAAGCATAAATAGCAGTTTACAGCCGTACAAGGCAGAGAGAGACGAAAATTTGACAACTTTTACAATCATTGTTTTTCTTTTACATTATTTGGCTTAATTGCTAAACATTGTTAATTTTCGGATTTTTCAATCATCCTGACCTTGTTGCCTTGCGCAGAGCATAACTAGAGCTACATATATCGGGATTTCGGTGATCTTGCTGTCCATTGAAAGATAAGGAAGAGACCTACAATTTCAGGTTTCACAAGAATTGTCAAATTAGGCCAAAATCAAGGCTAAATTGGGTCCCGAGTTCTCTGGCGTGGATCAGTGCGCAGTCCATGGTGTTCCTTCACTTAAATGGGCCTAACTTACTCAACTTAAGCCCAATTAAGGCATATGATACCTTGTTGGAAAGCTTATTCAGAGGCCCTTAATTTGGCCTAGGGTTAGGTAAGGATTAATAAGCATAAATAGCAGTTTACAGTGGCACAAGCCAGAGAGAGACGAAAATTAGATAACTTTTACAATCATTGTTTTTTCTTTTACATTATTGGGCTTAATTACTAAACATTGTTAATTTTCGGATTTTTCAATCATCCTGACCTTGTTGCCTTTCGCAGAGCATAACATGAGCTACAGATATCAGATTTTGGTGATCTTGCTGTCCCTTGAAAGATAAGGAAGAGACCTACAATTTCAGGTTTCACAAGAATTGTCAAATTAGGCCAAAATCAAGGCTAAATTGGGTCCCTAGTTCTCTGGCACGGATCAGTGCGCAGTCCATGATGTTCCTTAACTTAAATGGCCCTAACTTACTCATCTTAAGCCCAATTAAGGCATATGATACCTTGTTGGAAAGCTTATTTAGAGGCCCTTAATTAGGTCTAGGGTTAGGACAGGATTAATAAGCATCAATAGCAGTTTACAGCCGCACAAGCCAGAGAGAGACGGAAATTAGACAACTTTTACAATCATTGTTTTTGCTTTTACATTATTGGGCTTAATTGGGCTTATTTGCTAAACATTGTTAATTTTTGGATTTTTCACTCATCCTGACCTTGTTGCCTTGCACAGAGCATAACTAGAGCTACAGATATCGGATTTTGGTGATCTTGCTGTCCCTAGAAAAATAAGGAAGAGACCTACAATTTCAGGTTTCACAAGAATTGTCAAATTAGGCCAAAATCAATGCTAAATTGGGTTCCGAGTTCTCTGGCGCGGATTAGTGCACAGTCCATGATGTTCCTTCACTTAAATGGGCCTAACTTACTCATATTAAGCCCAATTAAGGCATATGATACCTTGTTGGAAAGCTTATTCAGAGGCCCTTAATTTGGTCTTGGGTTAGATCCGGATTAATAAGCATAAATAGCAGTTTACAACCGCACAAGCCAAAGAGAGACGGAAATTAAACAACTTTTACACTCATTGTTTTTGCTTTTACATTATTGGGCTTAATTGCAAAACATTGTTAATTTTAGGATTTTTAACTCATCCTGACCTTGTTGCCTTGCGCAGAGCATAACTAGCGCTACAGATATCGAATTTTGGTGATCTTGCTATCCCTAGAAAGATAAGGAAGAGACCTACAATTTCAGGTTTCACAAGAATTGTCCAATTAGGCCAAAATAAAGGCTAAATTGGGTCCCTAGTGAAATAGACAACTATAAACACGAGAAGGGGGGTTGAATTGTGTTTGTCAGAATTTAAGTAAAGTTGAAATCTTTTCGCAAACAGAAGCTAGATTTGGATGAGTAGAAGGATACAGGATGGACGGGTGACTTTTGCAAACACACCACTTGATAGACGTAAGAAAACTAAAGCAATTAAAGAGGTTATAAGGAAAGAGAGATTGACACGGTTATTTTTCCTGGTTCACTCTTCAAAGCAAAGAGCTACGTCCAGTCCTTGGAAGCACCAAGATTTATCCACTATAACTGATCAGGTTACAGACTCAAGTATTGTTTGCACACCTAGCCTCTTCAGGCTGAAAGACAAGTATTCTTTGCATACCTAGCCTCTTCAGGCTCACTCAAGTTTGTTTGAGAGATTTGGTTTGTAATGAATACTTCTTAGACAGACAAAACTTTCACTAACACTCAGAGAGTGATTTAAATGTAAAAAGCTTAGGAAAGTCTGTGTAATAACTTCAAATGATTGAAGAATACAGAATGAAAGAATGAAGAAATTAATGCTCAGAGTAATGGATTTTTAATGCAATGTGTATTCTCTACTTCTTCATCTTCAATGACTTCTGTATTTATAGTCTTCAAGCATTTAGGATCCGTTAGAGACATTCCCTCAGATGTTGGCTTCAAGCAGAACTTCATTAAATGCAATAGAGTCGTTTTGGGCAGCCATTAATGCAATAGGAACGTTGGTTGTACTCTAACATGAAGGATCATGGCTTTATGCATCATGATACAACCATATCAGAGTTGTGCAGAGAGATTTTTGTACTTTGCTGAGTACACTTCCCTCTTCGTGTAAGGACCAGAGGTACTAGGGAATAAAGCATGTTGGAAGCATTCTTCAACTGGTCTTTGGTTCTGATTGTCCAATGTTGCTTGAGAGAGTAACTTCTGACTTTTCTTGATAAGCGTGAAACCGAGAAGAAGAGAAGGCTTCAGGTCTCTTTATGGTTCTTGAAATACGATTATGATAATCCTTATAGAATTCGCGTTCATAAGATAAGTGCTTCCATCTTGAAAATAATCGCATCTATCTAGCCATTTAAGATTTTTCATTGCGGCTAGTAGACGAGCTCCATATTGAGGAGTTAGCAAGTCAAAAGACTAGTGTGGACGAGCGCTTCTGTCACCTTTAGTGGACGAGCACTTCTGTTACTGTAGTGGACGAGAGCCTCTGTTACTTTAGTAGACGAGCTCCATATGCCACGTCATTGGACGGATACTCCTTTAACTGGTTGAACGTAACCTAGTAGACGAGCTCCATATGCCACGTCATTGGACGAGCACTTTTGATACCTTAATGGACGAGCTCCATTTGCCACGTCATTGGACGAGCGCTTCTGTTACTTTTAGTAGACAAGCACCTCTGTCACTTTAGTAGACACTAGCTTTCATCACTTTAGTGGACGACCACTTGTGTCACTTTAGTGGATGCAAGTTTCTATCTCTTGGGTTTTGGACGAGCGCTTCAATCACTACAGTACTGGACGTTTGTTTCAATCACTTGTGTGTTGGACGTGAGCTTCTATCACTTGTGTTGGACGTGAGCTTATATCAGTTGTGTTGGATGTGAGCTTCTATCACTACACTGTTGGACATGAGCTTCTATCACTACAGTGTTGCACGTGAGCTTCAATCACTTGCGTTGGACGGATGATTCTATCATTTGCGTTGGACGGATGGTTCTCTTATTTAATCTGCACACTCGATAGACAGGTTAGCAACTAATATGAAGGTTAATTATATCATTAACCAATGTTTAGTTCTCATCAAAACTTAGGGAAATGCACATCAGACATTTTAGAGACTTAACACCGAGTTCTCTGGCGCGGATCAGTGCGCAGTCCATGATGTTCCTTCACTTAAATGGGCCTAACTTACTCATCTTAAGTCCAATTAAGGCATATGATACCTTGTTGGAAAGCTTATTCAGAGGCCCTTAATTTGGTCAAGGGATAGGTTAGGATTAATAAGCATAAATAGCAGTTTACAGCCGCACAATCCAGAGAGAGATGGAAATTAGACAACTTTTACAATCATTGTTTTTACTTTTACATTATTGGGCTTAATTGGACTTAATTGCTAAACATTGTTAATTTTTGGATTTTTCACTCATCCTGACCGTGTTGCCTTGCGCAGAGCATCACTAGAGCTACAGATATCGGATTTTGGTGATCTTATTGTCCCTAGAAAGATAAGGAAGAGACCTACAATTTCAGGTTTCACAAGAATTGTCAAATTAGGCCAAAATCAAAGTTAAATTGGGTCCCGAGTTCTCTGAAACGGATCAGTGCGCAGTCCATGATGTTCCTTCACTTAAAGGACCTAACTTACTCATCTTAAGCCCAATTAAGGCATATGATACCTTGTTGGAAAGCTTATTCAGAGACCTTTAATTTGGTCTAGGGTTAGATCAGGATTAATAAGCATAAATAGCAGTTTACAGCCGCACAAGCCAGAGAGAGACAAAAATTAGACAACTTTTACAATCATTGTTTTTGCTTTTACATTATTGGGCTTAATTGCTAAACATTGTTAATTTTCGGATTTTTCACTCATCTTGACCTTGTTGCCTTGCGCAGAGCATAACTAGAACTACAAATATCGGATTTTGGTGATCTTGTTGTCCCTAGAAAGATAAGGACGAGACCTATAATTTCAGGTTTCACAAGAACTGTCAAATTAGGCCAAAATCAAGGCTAAATTGGGTCCCGAGTTCTCTGGCGCGGATCAGTGGGCAGTCCATGATGTTCCTTCACTTAAATGGGCCTAACTTACCCATCTTACGCCCAATTAAGGCATATGATACCTTGTTGGAAAGCTTATTCAGAGGCCCTTAATTTGGCCTAGGGTTAGGTCAGGATTAATAAGAAAAAATAGGAGTTTACAGCCGCACAAGCCAGAGAGAGACGGAAATTAGACAACTTTTACAATCATTGTTTTTGCTTTTACATTATTGGGCTTAATTGCTAAACATTGTTAATTTTCGGATTTTTCCCACATCCTGACCTTGTTGCCTTGCACAGAGCATAACTAAAGCTACAGCTATCGGATTTTGGTGATGTTGCTGTCCCTAGAAAGATAAGGAAGAGACCTACAATTTCAGGGTCACAAGAATTGTCAAATTTGGCCAAAATCAAGGCTAAATTGGGTCCCGTGTTCTCTGGCATGGATCAGTGTGGAGTCCATGATGTTCCTTCGCTTAAATGGGCCTAACTTACTCATCTTAATCCCAATTAAGGTATATGATACCTTGTTGGAAAGCTTATTCTGAGGCCCTTAATTTGGTCTAGGGTTAGGTCAGGATTAATATGCATGAATAGCAGTTTACAGCCGCACAAGCCAGAGAGAGACGGAAATTAGACAACTTTTACGATCATTGTTTTTCTTTTACATTATTGGGCTTGATTGCTAAACATTGTTAATTTTCGGATTTTTCACTCATCCTGACCTTGTTGCCTTTCGCAGAGCATAACTAGAGCTACAGATATCGGATTTTGGTGATCTTGCTCTCCGTAGAAAGATAAGGAAGAGACCTACAATTTCAGGTTTCACAAGAATTGTCAAATTAGGCCAAAATCAAGGCGAAATTGGGTCCCAAGTTCTCTGGTGCGGAGCAATACGCTGTCCATGATGTTCCTTCACTTAAATGGGCCTAACTTACTCATCTTAAGCCCAATTAAGGCATATGATACCTTGTTGGAAAGCTTATATTGAGGCCCTTAATTTGGTCTAGGGTAAGGTCAGGATTAATAAGCATAAATAGCATTTTACAGCCGCACAAGCCAGAGAGAGACGAAAATTAAACAACTTTAACAATCATTGTTTTTCTTTTACATTATTGGGCTTAATTAGGCTTAATTATAAAACATTGTTAATTTTTATATTTTTCACTCATCCTGACCTTGTTGCCTTGACTAGAGCATAACTCGAGCTACATATATCGGATTTTGGTGATCTTGCTGTCCCTAGAAAGATAAGGAAGAGACCTACAATTCCACGTTTCACAAGAATTGTCAAAATATGCCAAAATCAAGGCTAAATTGGGTCCCGAGTTCCCTGGTGCGGATCAGTGCGTAGTCCTTGATGTTCCTTAAATTAAATGGGACTAACTTACTCATCTTAAGCCCAATTAAGGCATATGATACCTTGTTGGAAAGCTTATTCAGAGGCCCTTATTTTGGTCTAGGGTTAGGTCAGGGGATTAATAAGCATAAATAGCCGTTTACAGCTACACAAGCCGAGAGAGAGACGAAAATTAGACAACTTTTACAATCATTGTTTTAAATATAAAGAAGGGACCTACAATTTCAGGTTCCACAAGAATTGTCAAATTAGGCCAAAATCAAGGCTAAATTGGGTCCCGAGTTCCCTGGCGCGGATCAGTGAACAGTCCATGATGTTCCTTCACTTAAATGGGCATAACTTACTCATCTTAAGCCCAATTAAGGCATATGATACCTTGTTGGAATGCTTATTCAGAGGCCCTTAATTTGGTCCAGGGTTATGTCAGGATTAAAAAGCATAAATAGCAGTTTACAGCAAACAAGCCAGAGAGAGAAGAAAATTAGACAACTTTTACAATCAATGTTTTTACTTTTACATTATTGGGCTTAATTGGGCTTAATTGCTAAACATTGTTAATTTTCGGATTTTTCACTCATCCTGACCTTGTTGCCTAGTGCAGAGCATAACTAGAGCTACAGCTATCGGATTTTGGTGATCTTGCTGTCCCTTGAAAGCTAAGGAAGAGACTTACAGTCTCAGGTTTCACAAGAATTGTCAAATTAGGCCAAAATCAGGGCTAAATTAGGTCTCGAGTTCTATGGCGCGGATTAGTGAGTAGTCTATGATGTTCCTTCACTTAAATGGGCCTAACTTACTCATCTTAAGCCCAATTAAGGCATATGATACCTTGTTGGAAAGCTTATTCAGAGGCCCTTATTTTGGTTTTGGTTTAGGTCAGGATTAATAAGCATAAATAGCAGTTTACAGCCACACATGCCAGAGAGAGACGAAAATTAGACAACTTTAACAATCATTGTTTTAAAGATAATGAAGGGACCTACAATTTCATGTTTCACAAGAATTGTCAAATTAGGCCAAAATAAAGGCTAAATTGGGTCACGAGTTCTCTGGCGCGGATCAGTGTACAGTCCATGATGTTCCTTCACTTAATTGGGCCTAACTTACTCATCTTTAGCCCAATTAAGGCATATGATATATTATTGGAAAGCTTATTCAGAGGCCCTTAATTTGGTCCAGGGTTACGTCAGGATTAATAAGCATAAATAGCAGTTCGCAGCCGCACAAGCCAGTGGGAGAGGGAAATTAGATAACTTTTACAATCAATGTTTTTGCTTTTACATTATTGGGCATAATTGGGCTTAATTGCTAAACATTGTTAATTTTAAGATTTTTCACTCGTCCTGACCTTCTCGCCTTGCGCAGAGCATAACTAGAGCTACAGATATCGGATTTTGGTGATCTTGTTGTCCCGAGAAAGATAAGGAAGAGACCTACAATCTCAGGTTTCACAAGAATTGTCAACTTTGGCCAAAATCAAGGTTAAATTGGGTCCCGAGTTCTCTGGCGTGGATCAGTGCGCAGTCCATGATGTTCCTTCGCTTAAATGGGCCTAACTCATCTTAAGCCCAATTAAGGCATATGATACCTCGTTGGAAAGCTTATTCAAAGGTCCTTAATTTGGTCTAGGGTTAGGTCCGGATTAATAAGCATAAATAGTAGTTTCAGCCGCACAAGCTAGAGAGAGACGAAAATTAGACAACTTTTACAATCATTGTTTTTGCTCTTACATTATTGGACTTAATTGGGCTTAATTGCTAAACATTGTAAATTTTCGGATTGTTCACTCATCCTGACCTTGTTGTCTTGCACAGAGCATAACTAGAGCTACAGATATCGGATTTTGGTAATCTTGCTGTCCCTAGAAAGATAAGGAAGAGACCTACAATCTTAGGTTTCACAAGAATTGTCAAATTAGGCCAAAATCAAGGCAAAATTGGGTCCCGAGTTCTCTGGCGCAGATCAGTGCGCAGTCCATGATGTTCCTTCACTTAAATGGGCCTCACTTACTCATCTTAAACCCAATTAAGGCAAATGATACCTTGTTGGAAAGCTTATTCAGAGGTCGTTATTTTGGTCTAGGGTTAGGTCAGGATTAATAACCATAAATACCAGTTTACAGCCACACAAGCCAGAGAGAGACGAAAATTAGACAACTTTTACAGTCATTGTTTTATAGATAAAGAAGGGACCTACAATTTCATGTTTCACAAGTATTGTCAACTTAGGCCAAAATCAAGGCTAAATTGGGTCCCGAGTTCTCTGGCCAGGATCATTGCGTAGTCCATTATGTTCCTTCACTAAAATGGGCCTAACTTACTCATCTTAAGCCCAATTAAGGCATATGATACCTTGTTGGAAAGCTTATTCAGAGGCCCTTAATTTGGTCCAGGGTTAGGTAAGGATTAATAAGCATAAATAGTAGTTTACAGCCACATAAGCCAGAGAGAGACGAAAATTAGACAACTTTTACTATCAATGTTTTTACTTTTACATTATTGGGCTTAATCGGGCTTAATTGCTAAACATTGTTAATTTTCGGATTTTTCACTCATCCTGACCTTGTTGCCTAGTGCAGAGCATAACTAGAGCTACAGATATCGGATTTTGGTGATCTTGCTGTCCCTAGAAAGGTAAGGAAGAGACCTACAGTCTCAGGTTTCACCGGAATTGTCAAATTAGGCCAAAATCAGGGCTAAATTAGGTCTCGAGTTCTATGGCGCGGATTAGTGCGTAGTCTATGATGTTCCTTCACTTAAATGGGCCTAACTTACTCAACTTAAGCCCAATTAAGGCATATGATACCTTGTTGGAAAGCTTATTCAGAGGCCCTTATTTTGGTTTAGGTTTAGGTCAAGATTAATAAGCACAAATAGTAGTTTACAGCCACACAAGCCAGAGAGAGACGAAAATTAGACAACTCTTACAATCATTGTTTTAAAGATAAAGAAGGGACCTACAATTTCATGTTTCACAAGAATTGCCAAATTAGGCCCAAATCAAGGCTAAATTGGGTCCCGAGTTCTCTGGCGCGGATCAGTGTACAGTCCATGATGTTCCTTCACTTAAATGGGCCTAACTAACTCATCTTTAGCCCAATTAAGGCATATGATATCTTGTTGGAAAGCTTATTTAGAGGCCCTTGATTTGGTCCAGGGTTACGTCAGGATTAATAAGCATAAATAGCAGTTCACAGCAGCACAAACCAGTGAGAGAGGGAAATTAGATAACTTTTACAATCAATGTTTTTGCTTTTACATTATTGGGCCTAATTGGGCTTAATTGCTAAACATTGTTAATTTTCAGATTTTTCACTCATCCTGACCTTGTTGCCTTGTGCAGAGCATAACTAGAGCTACAGATAAAGGATTTTGGTGATTTTGTTGTCCCTAGAAAGATAAGGAAGAGACCTACAATCTCTGGTTTCACAAGAATTGTCAACTTAGGCCAAAATCAAGGCTAAATTGGGTCCCGAGTTCTCTGGCGTGGATCAGTGCGCAGTCCATGATGTTCCTTCACTTAAATGGGCATAACTCATCTTAAGCCCAATTAAGGCATATGATACCTCGTTGGAAAGCTTATTCAAAGGCCCTTAATTTTGTCAAGGGTTAGGTCAGGATTAATAAGCATAAATAGCAGTTTCAGCCGCACAAGCTAGAGAGAGACGAAAATTAGACAACTTTTACAATCATTGTTTTTGCTCTTACATTATTGGGCTTAATTGGGCTTAATTGCTAAACATTGTTAATTATCAGATTTTTCACTCATCCTGACTTTGTTGCCTGGTGCAGAGCAAAACTAGAACTACAGATATCGGATTTTGGTGATCTTGCTGTCCCTAGTAAGATAAGGAAGAGACCTACAACTTCAGGTTTCCAAAGAATTGTCAAATTGGGCCAAAATCACGGCTAAATTGGTTCCCGAGTTCTCTGGCGCGGATCTGTACGCAATCCATGATGTTCCTTTACTTAAATTGGCCTAACTTACTCATCTTAAGCCCAATTAAGGCATATGATACCTTGTTGGAAAGCTTATTCAGAGGCCTTTATTTTGGTCTAGGCTTAGGTCAGGATTAATAAGCATAAATAGCAGTTTACAGTCACACAAGCCAGAGAGAGACGAAAATTAGACAACTTTTACAATCATTGTTTTAAAGATAAAGAAGGGACCTACAATTTTATGTTCCACAAGAATTGACAAATTAGGTCAAAATCAAGGCTAAATTGGGTCCCGTGTTCTCTGGCGCGGATCAGTGTGCAGTCCATGATGTTCCTTCACTTAAATGGGCCTAACTTACTCATCTTAAACTCAATTAAGGCATATGATACCTTGTTGGAAAGTATATTCAGAGGCCCTTAATTTGGTCTAGGGTTAGGTCAGGATTAATAAGCATAAATAGCAGTTTACAGCCACACAATCCAGAGAGATGCGGAAATTAGGCAACTTTAACAATCATTATTTTTGCTTTTACATTATTGGGCTTAATTGCTAAACATTGTTAATTTTCTGATTTTTCACTCATCCTGACCTTGTTGCCTTGCGCAGAGCATAACAAGAGTTACAGATATCGGATTTTGGTGAACTTGCTGTCCCTAGAAAGAGAAGGAAGAGACCTACAATTTCAGGCATAATAGTCAAATTAGGCCAAAATCAAGGCTAAATTGGGTCCCGAGTTCTTTGGCGTGGATCAGTGGGAAGTCCATGATGTTCCTTCACTTAAAAGTGCCTAACTTACTCATCTTAAGCCCAGTTAAGGCATATGATACCTTGTTGGAAAGCTTATTCAGAGGTCTTTAATTTGGTCTAGGGTCTGGTCAGGATTAATAAGCATAAATAGCAATTTACAGCCGCACAAGCCAAAGAGAGACGGAAATTAGACAACTTTTACAATCATTGATTTAAAGATAAAGAAGGGACCTACAATTTTAGGTTTCACAAGAGTTGTCAAATTAGGCCAAAATCAATGCTAAATTGGGTCCCGAGTTCTCTGGCACGAATCAGTGTACAGTCCATGATGTTCCTTCACTTAAATGGGCCTAACTTACTCATCTTAAGCCCAATTAAGGCATATGATACCTTGTTGGGAAGCTTATTCAGAGGCCCTTAATTTGGTCCAGGGTTACGTCTGGATTAATAAGCATAAATGGCAGTTTAAAGCCACACAAGCCAGAGAGATACAAAAATTAGACAACTTTTACAATCATTGTTTTTGATTTTACATTATTGGGCTTAATTGCTAAACATTGTTAATTTTCGGATTTTTCACTCATCCTGACCTTGTTGCCTTGCGCAGTGCATAACTAGAGCTACAGATATCGGATTTTGGTGATCTTGCTGTACCTAGAAAGAGAAGGAAGAGACCTACAATTTCAGGTTTCACAAGAATTGTCAAATTAGCCCAAAATCAAGGCTAAATTGGGTCCTGAGTTCTAATGCGTGGATCAGTGGGCAGTACATGATGTTCCTTCACTTAAATGGGCCTAACTTACTCATCTTAAGCCCAATTAAGGCATATAATACCTTGTCGGAAAGCTTATTCAGAGGCCCTTAGTTTGGTATATGGTTAGGTCAGGATTATTAAGCATAAATAGCAGTTTACAGCCAAACAAGCCACAGAGATATGGAAATTAGACAACTTTAACAATCATTGTTTTTGCTTTTACATTATTAGGCTTAATTGTTAAACATTGTTAATTTTCGGATTTTTCACTCATCCTGACCTTATTGTCTTGCGCAGAGCATAACTAGAGTTACAGATATCGGATTTTGGATCTTGCTGTCCCTAGAAAGATAAGGAAGAGACCTACAATTTGTGGATTCACAAGAATTGTCAAATTAGGCCAAAATCAAGGGTAAATTGGTTGCCTAGTTCTCTGGCGCGGATCGGTGTGCAGTCCATGATGTTCCTTCACTTAAATGGGCCTAACTTACTCATCTTAAGCCCAATTAAGGCATATGATACGGAAATTAGACAACTTTTACAATCAAAGTTTTTTCTTTTACATTATCGGGCTTAATTGGGCTTAATTGCTAAACATTGTTAATTTTCTGATTTTTCACTCATCTTGACCTTGTTGCCTTGCGCAGAGCATAACTTGAGATACAAAAATCGGATTTTGGTGATCTTGTTGTCCCTAGAAACATAAGATCAGTGCGCAGTCCATGATGTTCCTTCTCTTAAATGGGCCTAACTTACTCATTTTAAGCCCAATTAAGGCATATGATACCTTGTTGGAAAGCTTATTCAGAGGCCCTTAATTTGGTCTTGGGTTAGGTTATGATTAATAAACATAAATAGCAGTTTACAGCCACACAATCCAGAGAGAGACGGAAATTAGACAACTTTTACAATCATTGTTTTTGCTCTTACATTATTGGGCTTAATTGCTAAACACTGTTAATTTTAGGATTTTTCACTCTTCCTGACCTTGTTGCGTTGCACAGGGTATAACTAGACCTACTGATATTGTATTTTGGTGATCTTGATATCCCTAGATAGATAAGGAAGAGACCTACAATTTCACGTTTCACAAGAATTGTCCAATTAGGCCAAAATCAAGGCTAAATTGGGTCTCGAGTTCTCTGGCGTGGATCAGTGCGCAGTCCATGATGTTCCTTCACTTAAATGGGCCTAACTTACTCATCTTATGCACAATTAAGGCATATGACACCATGTTGGAAAGCTTATTCAGAGGCCCTTAATTTGGTCTAGTTTTAGGTCAGGATTAATAAGGATAAATAGCTGTTTACAGCCCCACATGATGGAGAGAGACGGAAATTAGACAACTTTTATAATCATTGTTTTTGCTCTTACATTATTGGGCTTAATTGCTAAACATTGTTAATTTTCAGATTTTTCACCCATCCTGACCTTGTTGCCTGGCGCAGAGCATAACTAGAGCTATAGATATCGGATTTTGGTGATGTTGCTGTCCCTAGTAAGATAAGGAAGAGACCTACAAATTCAGGTTTTACAAGATTTGTCAAATTAGGCCAAAATCAAGGCAAAATTGGTTTCCGAGTACTCTTGCACGGATCAGTGCGCAATCCATGATGTTCCTTCACTTAAATGGTCCTAACTTACTCATCTTAAGCCCAATTAAGGCATATGATACCTTGTTGGAAAGCTTAATCAGAGGCCCTAATTTTGATCTTGGGTTACGTCAGGATTAATAAGCATAAATAGCAGTTTACAGCCACAAAAGCCAAAGAGAGACGAAAATTAGACAACTTTTACAATCATTGTTTTAAAGATAAAGAAGGAACCTACAATTTCATGTTTCACAAGAATTGTCAAATTAGGCCAAAATAAAGGCTAAATTGGGCCCCGAGTTCTCTGGCGCGGATCAGTGCGCATTCCATGATGTTCCTTCACTTAAATGGGCCTAACTTACTCATCTTAAGCCCAATTAAGGCATATAATACCTTGTTGGAAAGCTTATTCAGAGGCCCTTAGTTTGGTATATGGTTAGGTCAGGATTATTAAGCATAAATAGCAGTTTACAGCCACACAAGCCACAGAGATACGGAAATTAGACAACTTTAACAATCATTGTTTTTGCTTTTACATTATTTGGCTTAATTGCTAAACATTGTTAATTTTCGGATTTTTCACTCATCCTGACCTTGTTGCCTTGCGCAGAGCATAACTAGAGTTACAGATATCGGATTTTAGTGATCTTGCTGTCCCTAGAAAGATAAGGAAGAGACCTACAATTTCAAGTTTCACAAGAATTGTCAAATTAGGCCAAAATCAAGGCAAAATTGGGTCCTGAGTTCTCATGCGCGGATCAGTGCGCAGTCCATGATGTTCCTTCACTTAAATGGGCCTAACTTACTCATCTTAAGCCCAATTAAGGCATATGATACCTTGTTTGAAAGCTTATTCAGAGGCCCTTAATTTGGTCTAGGGTTAGGTCATGATTGATAAGCGTAAATAGCAGTTTACAACCGCACAAGCCAGAGAGAGACAAACTAGAAAAATTTTACAATCATTATTTTTGCTTTTACATTATTGGGCTGAATTGCTAAACGTTGTTAATTTTCGGATTTTCACTCATCCTGACCATGTTGCCTTGCGCAGAGCATTACTAGAGCTACAGATATCAGATTTTGGTGATCTTGCTGCCCCTAGAAAGATAAGGAAGAGACCTACAATTTCAGGTTTACAAGATTTGTCAAATTAGGCCAAAATTAAGGCTAAATTGGGTACCGAGTTCTCTGGCACGGATCAGTACGCAGTCCACGATGTTCCTTCACTTAAATTGGCCTAACTTACTCATCTTAAGCCCAATTAAGGCACATGATACATTGTTGGAAAGCTTATTCAGATGCCCTTAATTTGGTCTAGGAATAGGTGAAGATTAATCAGCATAAATAGCACTTTACAGCCGCACAAGCCAGAGAGAGATGGAAATTAGACAACTTTTACAATCATTGTTTTTGCTTTTACATTATTAGGCTTAATTGTTAAACATTGTTAATTTTCGGATTTTTCACTCATCCTGACCTTGTTGCCTTGCGCTGAGCATAACTAGAGTTACAGATATCGGATTTTGGTGATCTTGCTGTTCATGGAAAGATAAGGAAGAGACCTACAATTTCAGGTTTCACAAGAATTGTCAAATTACGCCAAAATCAAGGCTTAATTGGGTCCCGAGTTCTCTGGCGCGGATCAGTGTCCAGAACAAGATGTTCCTTCACTTAAATGGGCCTAACTTACTCATCTTAAGCCCAAATAAGGCATGTGATACCTTATTGGAAAGCTTATTCAGAGGCCCTAAATTTGGTCTAGGGTTAGGTCAGGATTAATAGGCATAAATAGCAGTTTACAGCCACACAAGCCAGAGAGAGACGTAAATTAGACAACTTTTACAATCATTGTTTTAAAGATAAAGAAAGGACCTACAATTTCAGGTTTCACAAGAATTGTCAAATTAGGCCAAAATCAAGGCTAAATTGGGTCCCGAGTTCTGCTGGCGGATCGGTCTGCGATCCATGATGTTCCTTCAATTAAATGGGCCTAACTTACTCATCTTAAGCCCAATTAAGGCATATGATACCTTGTTGGAAAGCTTATTCAGAAGCCCTTAATTTGGTCTAGGGTTAGGTCATGATTGATAAGCATAAATAGCAGTTTACAACCGCACAAGACAGAGAGAGACAAACTAGACAAATTTTACAATCATTATTTTTGCTTTTACATTATTGGGCTTAATTGCTAAACGTTGTTAATTTTCGGATTTTTCACTCATCCTGACCTTGTTGCCTTGCGCAGAGCATTACTAGAGCTACAGATATCGGATTTCGGGGATCTTGCTGCCCCTAGAAAGATAAGGAAGATACCTACAATTTCAGGTTTACCAGAATTATCAAATTAGGCCAAAATCAAGGGTAACTTGGGTACCGAGTTCTCTGGCGCGGATTAATACGCAGTCCTCGATGTTCCTTCACTTAAATGGGCCTAACTTACTCATCTTAAGCCCAATTAAAGTATATGATACATTATTGGAAAGCTTATTCAGATGCCCTTTATTTGGTCTAGGAATAGGTGAAGATTAATCAGCATAAATAGCACTTTACAGCCGCACAAACCAGAGAGAGACGGAAATTAGATAACTTTTACAATCATTGTTTTTGCTTTTACATTATTAGGCTTAATTGCTAAACATTGTTAATTTTCGTATTTTTCACTTATCCTGACCTTGTTGCCTTGCGCATAGCATAACTAGAGTTACAGATATAGGATTTTGGTGATCTTGCTGTCACTAGAAAGATAAGGAAGAGACCTACAATTTCAGGTTTCACAATAATTGTCAAATTAGGCCAAAATCAAGGCTAAATTGGGTCCCGAGTTCTCTAGCGCGGATCAGTGCGCAGTCCATGATGTTCCTTCACTTAAATGGGCCTAACTTACTCTTCTTAAGCCCAATTAAGGCATATGATACCTTGTTGGAAAGCTTATTCAGAGGCCTTTAATTAGGTCTAGGCTTTGGTCTGGATTAATAAGCATAAATAGCAGTTTACAGCCGCACAAACCAGAGAGAGACGGAAATTAGACAACTTTTACAATCATTGTTTTTGCTTTTACATTATTGGGCTTAATTGCCAAACATTGTTAATTTTCGGATTTTTCACTCATCCTGACCTTGTTGCCTTGCGCAGAGCATAACTAGAGTTCTGACGATATCGTATTTTGGAGATCTTGTTGTCCCTAGAAAGAAAAGGAAGAGAGCTACAATTTCAGGTTTCGCAAGAATTGTCAAATTAGGCCAAAATCAAGGCTAAATTTGGTCCCGAGTTCTCTGGCGCGGATCATTGCGCAGTCCATGATGTTCCTTCACTTAAATGGGCATAACTTACTCATCTTAAGCCCAATTAAGGCATATGATACATTGTTGGAAAGCATATTCAGATGCCCTTAATTTGGTCTAGGGATAGGTGAGGATTAATCAGCATAAATAGCACTTTACAGCTGTACAAGCCAGAGAGAGATGGAAATTAGACAACTTTTACAATCATTGTTTTTGCTTTTACATTATTAGGCTTAATTGCTAAACATTGTTAATTTTCGGATTTTTCACTCATCCTGACCTTGTTGCCTTGCACAGAGCATAACTAGAGTTACAGATATAGGATTTTGGTGATCTTGCTGTTCCTAGAAAGATAAGGAAGAGACCTACAATTTCAGGTTTCACAAGAATTGTCAAATTAGAACAAAATCAAGGCTTAATTGGGTCCCGAGTTCTCTGGCGCGGATCAGTGTGCAGTCCAAGATTTTCCTTCACTTAAATGGGCCTAACCTACTCATCTTAAGCCCAAATAAGGCATATGATACCTTGTTGGAAAGCTTATTCAGAGGCCCTTAATTTGGTCTAGGGTTAGGTCAGGATTAATAGGCATAAATAGCAGTTTACAGCCACACAAGCCAGAGAGAGACGAAAATTAGACAACTTTTACAATCATTGTTTTAAAGATAAAGAAAGGACCTACAATTTTAGGTTTCACAAGAATTGTCAAATTAGGCCAAAATCAAGGCTAAATTGGGTCCCGAGTTCTCGGGCACGGATCAGTGTACAGTCCATCTTGTTCCTTCACTTAAATGGGCCTAACTTACTCATCTTTAGCCCAATTAAGGCATATGATAGCTTGTTGGAAAGCTTATTCAGAGGCCCTTAATTTGGTCCAGGGTTACGTCGGGATTAATAAGCATAAATAGCAGTTTACAGCCGCACAAGCTAGAGAGAGACGTAAATTAGATAACTTTTACAATCAATGTTTTTGGTTTTACATTATTGGGCATAATAGGGCTTAATTGCTAAACATTGTTAATTTTCGGATTTTTCACTCATCCTGACCTTGTTGCCTTGCGCAGAGCATAACTTGAGCTACAGATATCGGATTTTGGTGATCTTGTTGTCCCTAGAAAGATAAGGAAGAGACCTACAATCTTAGGTTTCACAAGAATTGTCAAATTAGGCCAAAACCAAGGCTAAATTGGGTCCCGAGGTCTCTGGCGCGGATCAGTGCGCAGTCCATGATGTTCCTTCACTTAAATGGGCCTAACTCATCTTAAGCCCAATTATGACATATGATACCTTGTTGGAAAGCTTATTCAATGGCCCTTAATTTGGTCTAGGGTTAGGTCATGATTAATAAGCATAAATAGCAGTTTACAGCCCCACAAGCTAAAGAGAGACGGAAATTAGACAACTTTGACAATCATTGTTTTTGCTCTTACATTATTGGGCTTAATTGCTAAACATTGTTAATTTTCGGATTTTTCACTCATCCTGACCTTGTTGCCTTGCGCAAAGCATAACTAGAGTTACAGATATCGGATTTTGGTGATCTTGCTGTCCCTAGAAAGATAAGGAAGAGACCTACAATTTCAGGTTTCACAAGAATTGTCAAATTAGGCCAAAATCAAGGCAAAATTGGGTCCCGTGTTCTCTGGCGCGGATCAGTGCGCAGTCCATGATGTTCCTTCACTTAAATGGGCCTAACTTACTCATCTTAAGCCCAATTAAGGCATATGATACCTTGTTGGATAGCTTATTCAGAGGCCCTTAATTTGGTCTAGGGTTAGGTCATGATTGATAAGCATAAATAGCAGTTTACAACCGCACAAGCCAGAGAGAGGCAAACTAGACAAATTTTACAATCATTATTTTTGTTTTACATTATTGGGCTTAATTGCTAAACGTTGTTAATTTTCGGATTTTTCACTCATCCTGACCTTGTTGCCTTGCGCAGAGCATTACTAGAGCTACAGATATCGGATTTTGGTGATCTTGCTGCCCCTAGAAAGATTAGGAAGAGACCTACAATTTCAGGTTTCACAATAATTGTCAAATTAGACCAAAATCAATGCTAAATTGGGTCCTGAGTACTCTGGCGCGGATCAGTGCGCAGTCCATGATATTCCTTCACTTAAATGTGCCTAACTTACTAACCTTAAGCCCAATTAAGGCATATGATACCTTGTTGGAAAGCTTATTCAGAGGCCCTTAATTTGGTATAGGAGTAAGTCGGGATTAAAAAGCATAAATAGCAGTTTACAGCCGCACAAGCTAGAGAGAAGGAAATTAGACAACTTTTACAATCATTGTTTTTGGTTTTACTTTATTGGGCTTAATTGGGCATAATTGCTAAACATTGTTAATTTTCAGATTTTTCACTCATCCCGACCTTGTTGCCATGCGCAGAGTATAACTAGAGCTACAAATATCGGATTTTGGTGATCTTGTTGTCCCTAGAAAGATAAGGAATAGACCTACAATGTCAGGTTTCACAAGAATTGTCAAAATACGCCAAAATCAAGGCTAAATTGGGTACCGAGTTCTCTGGCGCAGATCAGTACGCAGTCCACGATGTTCCTTCACTTAAATGGGCCTAACTTACTCATCTTAAGCCCAATTAAGGCATATGATACATTGTTGGAAAGCTTATTCAGATGCCCTTAATTTGGTCTAGGGATAGGTGAAGATTAATAAGCATAAATAGCACTTTACAGCCGCACAAGCCAGAGAGAGACGTTAATTAGAAAACTTTTACAATCATTGTTTTTGCTTTTAAATTATTAGGCTTAATTGCTAAACATTGTTAATTTTCGGATTTTTCACTCATCCTGACCTTGTTGCCTTGCGCAGAGCATAACTAGAGTTACAGATATCGGATTTTGGTGATCTTGCTGTTCCTGGAAAGATAAGGAAGAGACCTATAATTTCGTGGATTCACAAGAATTGTCAAATTAGGCCAAAATCAAGGCTTAATTGGGTCCCGAGTTCTTTGACGCGGATCAGTGCACAGTCCATGATGTTCCTTCACTTAAATGGGCCTAACTTACTCATCTTAAGCCCAATTAAGGTATATGATATCTTGTTGGAATGCTTATTCAGAGGCCCTTAATTTGGTCTAGGGTTAGGTCAGGATTAATAGGCATAAATAGCAGTTTACAGCCGCACAAGCCAGAGAGAGACGGAAATTAGACAACTTTTATAATCATTGTTTTTGCTTTGACATTATTGGGCTTAATTGGGCTTAATTGCTAAACATTGTTAATTTTCATATTTTTCACTTATCCTGACCTTGTTGCCTTGCGCAGAGCATAACTAGAACTACAGATATCGGATTTTGGTGATCTTGCTATCACTAGAAAGATAAGGAAGAGACCTACAATTTCAGGTTTCACAATAATTGTCAAATTAGGCCAAAATCAAGGCTAAATTGGGTCCCGAGTTCTCTAGCGCGGATCAGTGCGCAGTCCATGATGTTCCTTCACTTAAATGGGCCTAACTTACTCTTCTTAAGCCCAATTAAGGCATATGATACCATGTTGGAAAGCTTATTCAGAGGCCTTTAATTAGGTCTAGCGTTTGGTCTGGATTAATAAGCATAAATAGCAGTTTACAGTCGCACAAACCAGAGAGAGACAGAAATTAGACAACTTTTACAATCATTGTTTTTGCTTTTACATTATTGGGCTTAATTGCCAAACATTTTTAATTTTCGGATTTTTCACTCATCCTGACCATGTTGCCTTGCACAGAGCATAACTAGAAATACAAATATCGGATTTGGGTGATCTTGCTGTCCCTAGAAAGATAAGGAAGAGACCTACAATTTCAGGTTTCAAAAGCATTGTCAAATTAGGCCAAAATTAAGGCTAAATTGGTTGCCGAGTTCTCTGGCCCAGATTGGTGCGCAGTCCATGATGTTCCTTCACTTAAATGGGCCTAACTTACTCATCTTAATCCCAATTAAGGCATAAGATACCTTGTTGGAAAGCTTATTCAGAGGCCCTTAATTTGGTCTTGGGTTAGGTCAGGATTAGTAAGCATAAATAGAAGGTTACAGCCGCACAAGCCTGAGAGAGACGGAAATTAGACAACTTTTACAATCATTGTTTTTACTCTTACATTATTGTGCTTAATTGGGCTTAATTGCTAAACATTGTTAATTTTCGGATTTTTCACCCATCCTGACCTTGTTGTCTTGCGCAGAGCATTACTAGAGCTTCAGATATCGGATTTTGGATCTTGCTGTCCCTAGAAAGATAACGAAGAGACCTACAATTTGAGGATTCACAAGAATTGTCAAATTTGGCCAAAATCAAGGGTAAATTGGTTGCTGAGTTCTCTGGCGCTGATCGGTCTGCAGTCCATGATGTTCCTTCACTTAAATGGGCCTAACTTACTCATCTTAAGCCCAATTAAGGCATATGATTCCTTGTTGGAAAGCTTATTTAGAGGCCCTTATTTTGGTCTAGGGTTAGGTCAGGATTAATAAGCATAAATAGCAGTTCAAAGCCACACAAGCCAAAGAGAGACGAAAATTAGACAACTTTTATAATCATTATTTTTGCTCTTACATTATTGGGCTTAATTGCTAAACATTATTAATTTTCAGATTTTTCACCCATCCTGACCTTCTTGCCTGGCGCAGAGCATAACTAGAGCTATAGATATCGGATTTTGGTGATGTTGCTGTCCCTAGTAAGATAAGGAAGAGACCTACAATTTCAGGTTTTACAAGAATTGTCAAATTAGGCCAAAATCAAGGCGAAATTGGTTCTCGAGTACTCTGGCACGGATCAGTGCGCAATCCATGATGTTCCTTCACTTAAATGGTCCTAACTTACTCATCTTAAGCCCAATTAAGGCATATGATACCTTGTTGGAAAGCTTAATCAGAGGCCCTAATTTTGGTCTTGGGTTACGTCAGGATTAATAAGCATAAATAGCAGTTTACAGCCACAAAAGCCAAAGAGAGACGAAAATTAGACAACTTTTACAATCATTGTTTTAAAGATAAAGAAGGAACCTACAATTTCATGTTTCACAAGAATTGTCAAATTAGGCCAAAATCAAGGCTAAATTGGGTCCCGAGTTCTCTGGCACGGATCAGTGCGCAGTCCATGATGTTCATTCACTTAAATGGGCCTAACTTACTCATCTTAAGCCCGATTAAGGTATATGATATCTTGTTGGAAAGCTTATTCAGAGACCCTTAATTTGGTCTAGGGTTAGGTCAGGATTAATAGGCATATATAGCAGTTTACAGCCGCACAAGCCAGAGAGAGACGGAAATTAGACAAATTTTACAATCATTATTTTTGCTTTTACATTATTGGGCTTAATTGCGAAACGTTGTTAATTTTCGGATTTTCACTCATCCTGACCTTGTTGCCTTGCGCAGAGCATTACTAGAGCTACAAATATCGGATTTTGGTGATCTTGCTGCCCCTAGAAAGATAAGGAAGAGACCTACAATTTCAGGTTTACAAGAATTGTCAAATTAGGCCCAAATCAAGGCTAAATTGGGAACCGAGTTCTCTGGCGCGGTTCAGTACGCAGTCCACGATGTTCCTTCACTTAAATGGGCCTAACTTACTCATCTTAAGCCCAATTAAGACATATGATACATTGTTGGAAAGCTTATTCAGATGCCCTTAATTTGGTCTAGGAATAGGTGAAGATTAATCAGCATAAATAGCAGTATACAGCCGCACAAGTCAGAGCGAGACGGAAATTAGACAACTTTTACAATCATTGTTTTTTCTTTTACATTATTGGGCTTAATTGCCAAACATTGTTAATTTTCGGATTTTTCACTCATCCTGACCTTGTTGCCTTGCACAGAGCATAACTAAGACTACAGATATCGGATTTTGGTGATCTTGCTGTCCCTAGAAAGATAAGGAAGAGACCTACAATTTCAGGTTTTACAAGAATTGTCAAATTAGGCCAAAATCAAGGCTAAATTGGGTCCCGAGTACTCTGGCGCGGATCAGTGCGCAGTCCATGGCGCTCCTTCACTTAACTGGGCCTAACTTACTCATCTTAAGCCCAATGAAGGCATATGATACCTTGTTGGAAAGCTTATTCAGAGTCCTTTAATTAGGTCTAGGGTTTGGTCTGTATTAATAAGCATAAATAGCAATTTACAGCCACACAAGCCAGAGAGAGACGAAAATTAGACAACTTTTACGATCATTGTTTTTGCTTTTACATTATTCGGCTTAATTGCCAAACATTGTTAATTTTCGGATTTTTCACTCATCCTGACCTTGTTGCCTTGCGCAGAGCATAACTAGAACTACAGATATCGGATTTTGGTGATCTTGCTGTCCCTAGAAAGATAAGGAAGAGACCTACAATTTCAGGTTTCAAAAGCATTATCAAATTAGGCCAAATTCAAGGCTAAATTGGTTGCCGAGTTCTCTGGCCCGGATTGGTGCGCAGTCCATGATGTTCCTTCACTTAAATGGGCCTAACTTACTCATCTTAAGCCCAATTAAGGCATATGGTACCTTGTTGGAAAGCTTATTCAGAGGCCCTTAATTTGGTCTTGGGTCAGGTCAGGATTAGTAAGCATAAATAGCAGTTTACAGCCGCACAAGCCTGAGAGAGACGGAAATTAGACAACTTTTACAATCATTGTTTTTACTCTTACATTATTTTGCTTAATTGGGCTTAATTGCTAAACATTGTTAATTTTCGGATTTTTCACTCATCCTGACCTTGTTGTCTTGCGCAGAGTTAAACTAGAGCTACAGATATCGGATTTTGGATCTTTCTGTCCCTAGAAAGATAAGGAAGATACCTACAATTTGAGGATTCACAAGAATTGTCAGATTAGGCCAAAATCAAGGGTAAATTGGTTGCCGAGTTCTCTGGCGCGGATCGGTGTGCAGTCCGTGATGTTCCTTCACTTAAATGGGCCTAACTTACTCATCTTAAGCCCAATTAAGGCATATGATACCTTGTTGGAAAGCTTATTCAGAGGCCCTTATTTTGGTCTTGGGTTAGGTCAGGATTAATAAGCATAAGTTGCAATTTAAAGCCACACAAGCCAAAGAGAGACGAAAATTAGACAACTTGTACAATCATTGTTTTAAAGATAAAGAAGGGACCTACAATTTCAGGTTTAACAAGAATTGTCAAATTAGGCCAAAATCAAGGCTAAATTGGGTCCCGAGTTCTCTGGCACGGATCAGAGTACAGTACATGATGTTCCTTCACTTAAATGGGCATAACTTACTCATCTTAAGCACAATTGGCATATGATACCTTGTTGGAAAGCTTATTCAGAGGCCCTTAATTTGGTCCAGGGTTACATCTGGATTAATAAGCATAAATAGCAGTTTATAGCAGCACAAGCCAGAGAGAGTCGAAAATTAGACAACTTTTACAATCAAAGTTTTTTCTTTTACATTATTGGGCTTAATTGGGCTTAATTGCTAAACATTGTTAATTTTATGATTTTTCACTCATCTTGACCTCGTTGCCTTGCTCAGAGCATAACTTGAGATACAGAAATCGGATTTTGGTGATCTTGTTGTCCCTAGAAAGATAAGGAAGAGACCTACAATTTCAGGTTTCACAAGAATTGTCAAATTAGTCCAAAATCAAGGCTAAATTGGGTCCCGAGTTCTCTTGCACGGATCAGTGCGCATTCCATGATGTTCCTTCACTTAAATGGGCCTTACTTACTCATCTTAAGCCCAATTAAGGCATATGATACCTTGTTGGAAAGCTTATTCAGAGGCCCTTAATTTGGTCTAGGGTTAGGTTATGATTAATAAGCATAAATAGCAGTTTACAGCCACACAAGCCAGAGAGAGACGGAAATTTGACAACTTTTACAATCATTGTTTTTGCTCTTACATTATTGGGCCTAATTGCTAAACACTGTTAATTTTAGGAGTTTTCACTCGTCCTGACCTTGTTGCGTTGCACAGAGCATAACTAGAGCTACCGATATTGTATTTTGGTGATCTTGCTATCCCAAGATAGATAAGGAAGAGACCTACAATTTCACGTTTCCCAAGAATTGTCCAATTAGGCCAAAATCAAGGCTAAATTGGGTCCCGAGTTCTCTGGCGTGGATCAGTGCGCAGTCCATGATGTTCCTTCACTTAAATGGGCCTAACTTACTCATCTTAAGCACAATTAAGGCATATGACACCTTGTTGGAAAGCTTATTCAGAGGCCCTTAATTTGGTCTAGTTTTAGGTCAGGATTAATATGCCTAAATAGCAGTTTACAGCTGCACAAGCTATAGAGAGACGGAAATTAGACAACTTTTACAATCATTGTTTTTGCTCTTACATTATTGGGCTTGATTGGTAAAAATTGTTAATTTTTGGATTTTTCACTTCTCCTGACTTTGTTGCTTTGCAAAGAGCATAACTGGAGCTACAGATATCGGATTTTTGTGATCTTGCTGTCCCTAGAATGATAAGGAAGAGGCCCACAATTTCACGTTTCACAAGAATTGTCAAATTAGGCCAAAATAAAGGCTAAATTGGGTCCCGAGTTCTATGGCGCGGATCAGTGCGTAGTCCATGATGTTCCTTCACTTAAATGGGCCTAACTTACTCATCTTAAGCACAATTAAGGCATATGATACCTTGTTGGAAAGCTTATTCGGAGGCCCTTAATTTAGTCAAGGGTTAGGTCAGGATTAATAAACATAAATAGCAGTTTATAGCCGCACAAGCCAGATAGAGACGGAAATTAGACAACTTTTTCAATCATTGTTTTTGCTCTTACATTATTGGGCTTAATTGCTAAACATTATTAATTTTTGTATTTTTCACTCATCCTGACCTTGTTGCATTGCGCAGAGCATAACTAGGGCTACAGATATCGGATATTGGTGATCTTGCTGTCCCTAGAAAGATAAGGAAGAGACCTACAATTTCAAGTGTTACAAGAATTGTCAAATTAGGCCAAAATCAAGGCTAAATTGGTTCCCGAGTTATCTGGTGCGGATTAGTGCGCTGTCCATGATGGTCCTTCACTTAAATGGGCCTAACTTACTCATCTTACGCCCAATTAAGGCATATGATACCTTGATGGAAAGCTTAATCAGATGTCCTTAATTTAGTCTAGGGTTTGGTCAGGATTAGTAAGCATAAATAGAAGTTTACAGCCTCAAAAGCCAGAGCGAGACGAAAATTAGACAACTTTTACAATCATTGTTTTTGCTTTTAAATTATTGGGCTTAATTAGGCTTAATTGCTAAACATTGTATTTTTCAGATTTTTCACTCACCCTGACCTTGTTACCTTGCACAGAGCATAACTAGAGCTACATATATCGGATTTTGGTGATCTTGCTGTCCCTAGAAAGATAAGGAAGAGACTTACAATCTCAGGTTTCACATGAATTGTCAAATTAGGCCAAAATCAAGGCTAAATTGGGTCCCGAGTTCTCTGGCGCGGATCAGTGTGCAGTTCATGATGTTCCTTCACTTAAATAGGCCTAACTTACTCATTTTAAGTCCAATTAAGGAATATAATACCTTGTTGGAAAGCTTATTCTGAGGCCCTTAATTTGGTCTAGGGTTATGTCAAGATTAATATGCATAAATAGCAGTTTACAGCTGTACAAGCCAGAGAGAGACGGAAATTAGACAACTTTTACAATCATTATTTTTGCTTTTACATTATTGGCCTTAATTGGGCTTAATTGCTAAAAATTGTTGATTTTCGGATTTTTCACTCATCCTAAACTTGTTGCCTTTCGCAGAGCATAACTAGAGCTACAGATATCGGATTTTGGTGATCTTGCTGTCCCTAGAAAGATAAGGAAGAGATCTACAATCTCAGGCTTCATAAGAATTTTCAAATTAGGCCAAAATCAAGGCTAAATTGGGTTCCGAGTTCTCTGGCGCGGATCAGTACGCTGTCCATGATGTTCCTTCACGTAAATGGGCCTAACTTACTCATCTTAAGCCCAATTAAGGCATATGATACCTTGTTGGAAAGCTTATTCAGAGGCCCTTAATTTGGTCTAGGGTTAGGTCGGGATAAATAAGCACAAATAGCAGTTTACAGCCGCACAAGCCAGAGAGAGACGGAAATTAGACAACACTTACAATCATTGTTTTAATGATAAGGAAGAGACCTACAATTTCAGGTTTCATAAGAATTGTCAAATTAGGTCAAAATCAAGGCTAAATTGGTTCCCGAGATCTCGGGCGTGGATCGGTCGCAGATCCAAGATGTTCCTTCACTTAAATGGGCCTAACTTACTCATCTTAAGCCCAATTAAGGCATATGATACCTTGTGGGCAAGCTTATTCGGAGGCCCCTTAATTTGGTCCAGGGTTAGGTCCGGATTAATAAGCATAAATAGAAGTTTACAGCCTTAAAAGCCAGAGTGAGACGGAAATTAGACAACTGTTACAATCATTGTTTTTGCTTTTGCATTATTGGGCTTAATTGGGCTTAATTGCTAAACATTGTTAATTTTCAAAATTTTCACTCATCCTGACCTTGTTACCTTGCTCAGAGCATAACTTGAGCTACTGATATCGGATTTTGGTGATCTTGCTTTTCCCAGAAAGATAAGGAAGAGACCTACAATCTCTGGTTTCAAAAGAATTGTCAAATTAGGCCAAAATCAAGGCTAAATTGGGTCCCGAGTTCTTTGGCGCGGATCAGTGCGCTGTCCATGATGTTCCTTCAATTAAATGGCCCTAACTTACTCATCTTAAGCACAATTAAGGCATATGATACCTTGTTGGAAAGCTTATTCAGAGGCCCTTAATTTGGTCTAGCATTCGGTGAAGAATAATAAACATAAATAGCAGTTTATAGCCGCACAAGCCAGAGAGAGAAGGAAATTAGACAACTTTTACAATCATTGTTTTTGCTCTTACATTATTGGGCTTAATTGGGCTTAATTGCTAAACATTGTTAATTTTCAGATTTTTCACTCATCCTGACCTTGTTGCATTGCGCATAGCATGACTAGAGCTACAGATATCGGATTTTGGTGATCTTGCTGTCCCTAGAAAGATAAGGAAGAGACCTACAATTTCAGGTACACAAGAATTGTCCAATTAGGCCAAAATCAAGGCTAAATTTGTCCCCGAGTTCTCAGGCACGGATCAGTGCGTAGTCCATGATGTTCCTTCACTTAAATGGGCCTAACTTACTCATCTTAAGCCCAATTAAGGCATATGATACCTTGTTGGAAAGCTTAATCAGAGGCCCTTAATTTGGTCTAGGGTTAGGTCAGGATTACTAAGCATAAATAGCAGTTTACTGCCGCAAAAGCCAGAGAGAGACGGAAATTAGACAACCTTTACAATCATTGTTTTTGCTTTTAAATTATTGGGCTTAATTGGGCTTAATTGCTAAACATTGTTAATTTTCAGATTTTTCACTCATCCTGACCTTGTTGCCTTGTACAGAGCATAACTTGAGCTACAGATATCGGATTTTGGTGACCTAGCTGTCACTAGAAAGATAAGGAAGAGACCTACAATCTCAGGTTTCCCAATAATTGTCAAATTCGGCCAAGATAAAGGCTAAATTGGGCCCCGAGTTCTCTGGCGCGGATCAGTGCGCAGTTCATGATGTTTCTTCACTTAAATGGGCCTAACTTACTCATTTTAAGTCGAATGAAGGCATATAATACCTTGTTGGAAACTTATTCAAAGTCCCTTAATTTGGTCAAGGGTTAGGTTAGTATTAATAAGCAAAAATAGCAGTTTACAGCCGCACAAGCCAGAGAGAGACGGAAATTAGAAAACTTTTACAATCATTATTTTTGCTTTTACATTATTGGGCTTAATTTCAAAAAATTGTTAATTTTTGGATTTTTCACTCATCCTGACCTTGTTGTCATGCGCAGAGCATAACTAGAGATACAGATATCGGATTTTGGTGATCTAGCTGTCCCTAGAAAGATAAGGAAGAGACCTACAATCTCAGGTTTCACAAGAATTGTCAAATTAGGCCAAAACCAAGGCTAAATTGGGTCCCGAGTTCTCTCGGCGCGGATCGATCACGCAGATCCACGATGTTCGTTCACGTAAATGGGCCTAACTTACTCATCTTAAGCCCAATTAAGGCTTATGATACCTTGTTGTAAAGCTTATTCAGAGGTCCTTAATTTCGTCTAGGGTTAGGACGGGATTAATAAGCACAAATAGCAGTTTATAGCCGCTCAAGCCAGAGAGAGACGGAAATTAGATAACTTTTACAATCATTGTTTTTGCTTTTACATTATTGGGCTAAATTCGGCTTAATTTACAAATATTGTTAATTTTTGAATTTTTTACTCATCCTGACCATGTTGCCTTGCGCAGAGCATAACTAGAGCTACATATATCGGATTTTGGTGATCTTGCTGTCCCTAGAAAGATAAGGAAGACACCTACAATCTCAGGTTTCACAAGAATTGTCAAATTAGGCGAAAATCAAGGCTAAATTGGGTCCTGAGTTCTCTGGCGCGGATCAGGGCGCAGTCCATGATGTTCCTTCACTTAAATGGGCCTAACTTATTCATCTTAAGCCCAATTAAGGCATATGATACCTTGTTGGAAAGCTTATTCAGAGGCCCTTAATTTGGTCTAGGGTTAGGTCAGGATTAATAATTATAAATAGCAGTTTGCAGCCGCACAAGCCAGAGAGAGACTGAAATTAGACAACTTTTACAATCATTGTTTTTGCTTTTACATTATTGGGCTTAATTGCTAAACATTGTTAATTTTTGGATTTTTCACTCATCCTGACCTTGTTTCCTTGCGACGAGCATAACTAGAGCTACAGATATCGGATTTTTGTTATCTTGCTGTCCTTAGAAAGATAAGGAAGAGACCTACAATTTGAAGTTTTACAAGAATTGTCAAATTAGGCCAAAATAAAGGCTAAATTGGATCCCTATTTCTCTGGTGTAGATCAGTGCATTGTCTATGATGTTCCTTCACTCAAATGGGTCTAACTTACTCATCTTAAGCCCAATTAAGGTATATGATACCGTGTTGGAAAGCTTATTCAGAGGCCCTTAATTTGGTCTAGGGTTAGGTCAAGATTAATAAGCATAAATAGCAGTTTACTTCTGCACAAGCCAGAGAGAGACGGAAATTAGACAACTTTTACAATCATTGTTTTTGCTTTTAGATTATTGGGCTTAATTGGGATTAATTGCTAAACATTGTTAATTTTCGGATTTTTCACACATCCTGACCTTGTTTCCTTGTGCAGAGCATAACTAGAGCTACGGATATCGGATTTTTGGGATCTTGCTGTCCTTAGAAAGATAAGGAAGAGACCTACAATTTCAGGTTTCACAGGAATTGTCAAATTAGGCCAAAATCAAGGCTAAATTGGGTCCCTATTTCTCTGGTGCGTATCTGTGCGCAGTCCATGATGTTCCTTCACTTAAATGGGCCTAACATACTCATCTTAAGCCCAATTAAGGCATATGATACCTTGTTGGAAAGCTTATTCAGAGGCCCTTAATTTGGTCTCGGGTTAGATCAGGATTAATAAGCATAAATAGCAGTTTACAGCCGCACAAGCCAGAGAGAGACGGAAATTAGACAACTTTTACAATCATTGTTTTTGGTTTTACATTATTGGCTTAATTGCTAAACATTGTTAATTTTTGGATTTTACACTCATCTTGACCTTGTTGCGTTGCGCAGAGCATAACTTGAGCTACTAATATATGATTTTGGTGACCTTGCAGTCCCTAGAAAGAAAAAGAAGAGACCTATAATTTCAGCTTGCACAAGAATTGTCAAATTAGGCCAAAATGAAGGCTACATTGGGTCCCGAGTTCTCTGTCGTGGATCAGTGCGCAGTCCATGATGTTCCTTCACTTAAATGGGCCTAACTTACTCATCTGAAGCCCAATTATGGCATATGATACCTTGTTGGAAAGCTTATTCAGAGGCCCTTTATTTGGTCTATCGTTAGGTAAGGATTAATAAGCATAAATAGCAGTTTACTACCGCACAATTCAGAGAGAGACAGAAATTAGACAACTTTTACAATCATTATTTTTTCTTTTACATTATTGGGCTTAATTGGGCTTAATTACTAAACATTGTTAATTTTCGTATTTTACACTCATCCTGACCTTGTTGCCTTGCGCAGAGCATAACTTGAGCTATAGATATCGGATTTTTGTGATCTTGCTGTCCCTAGAAAGATAACGAAGAGACCTACAATTTCAGTTTTCACAAGAATTGTCAAATTAGGCCAAAATTAAGGCTAAATTGGGTCCCGAGTTCTCTGGCGCGGAATAGTGCGCTGTCCATGATGTTCCTTCACTTAAGTGGGCCTAACTTACTCATCTTAAGCCCAATTAAGGCATATGATACCTTGTTGGAAAGCTTATTTAGAGGCCCTTTATTTGGTCTATGGTTAGGTCAGGATTAATAAGCATAAATAGCAGTTCACAACCGCACATTCCAGAGAGAGACGGAAATTAGACAACTTTTACAATCATTGTTTTTGCTTTTACATTATTGGGCTTAATTGCTAAACATTGTTAATTTTCGGATTTTTCACTCATCCTGACCTTGTTGCCTTGCGAAGAGCATAACTAGAGCTACAGATATCGGATTTTGGTGATCTTGCTGTCCCTAGAAAGATAAGGAAGAGACCTACAATTTCAGGGTTCACAAGAATTGTCCAATTATGCCAAAATCAAGGCTAAATTGGGTGTGGAGTTCTCCGGCGCGGATCAGTGTGCTGTCCATGATGTTCCTTCACTTAAATGGGCCTAACTTACTCATCTTAAGGCCAATTAAGGCATATGATACCTTGTTGGAAAGCTTATTCAGAGGTCCTTAATTTGGTCTAGGGTTAGGTCATGATTAATAAGCATAAATAACAGTTTACAGTCGCACAAGCCACTGAGTGACGGAAATTAGACATCTTTTGCAATCAATGTTTTTGCTTTTACATTATTGGGCTTAATTGGGCTTAATTGATAACAATTGTTAATTTTCGAGTTTTTCACTCATCTTAACCTTGTTGCCTTGCGCAGAGTACAAGTAGAGCTACAGATATCGGATTTTGCTGATCTGGTTGTCCCTAGAAAGATAACGAAAAGACCTACAATTTCAAGTTTCACAAGAATTGTTAAATTAGGCCAAAATCAATGCTAAATTGGGTCCGGAGTTCTCTGCTGCGGATCAGTGTGCAATCCAAGATGTTCCTTCACTTAAATGGGCCTAACTTACTCATCTTAAGCCCAATTAAGGCATATGATACCTTGTTGGAAAACTTATTCAGAGGCCCTTAATTTTGTCTTGGGTTAGGTCAAGATTAATAAGCATAAGTAGCAGTTTACAGCCGCACAAGCCAGAGAGAGACGGAAATTAGACAAATTTTACAAACATTGTTTTTGCTTTTACATTAATGGCCATAATTGGGCTTAATTGCCAAACATTGTTAATTTTCGGATTTTTCACTCATCCTGACCTTGTTGTCTTGCGCAAAGCATAACTAAAGATAAAGATATCGGATTTTGGTGATCATGCTGTCCCTAGAAAGATATGGAAGAGACCTACATTTTCAGGTGCCACAAGAATTGTCAAATTAGGCCTAAATCAAGGCTAAATTGGGTAAGGAGTTCTCTGGCGCGGATCAGTGCGCTGTCCATTATGTTCCTTCACTTAAATGGGCCTAACTTACTCATCTTAAGGCCAATTAAGGTATATGATACCTTGTTGTAAAGCTTATTCAGAGGCCCTTAATTTGGTCTAGTGTTAGGTCAGAATTAATGAGCATAAATAGCAGTTTACAACAGCACAAGTCAGAGAGAGAAGGAAATTAGACAACTTTTACAATCATTGTTTTTGGTTTTACATTATTGGGCTTAATTGGGCTTAATTGCTAAACATTGTTAATTTTCGGATTTTACTCTCATCCTGACCTTGTTGGCTTGCGCAGAGCATAACTAGAGCTACTGATATCCGATTTTGGTGACCTTGCTGTCCCTAGAAAGAAAAGGAATAGACCTAGAATTTTAGCTTTCACAAGAATGGTCAAATTAGGCCAAAATGAAGGCTAAATTGGGTCCCGAGTTCTCTGCCGTGGATCAGTGCGCAGTCCATGATGTTCCTTCACTTAAATGGGCCTGACTTACTCATATTAAGCCCAATTAAGGCATATGATACCTTGTTGGAAAGCTAATTCAGAGGCCCTTAATTTGGTCTAGGGTTAGGTCAGCATTAATAGGCATAAATAGCAGTTTACAGCCGCACAATTCAGAGAGAGACGGAAATTAGACAACTTTTACAATCATTATTTTTGCTTTTACATTATTGGGCTTAATTGGGCGTAATTGCTAAACATTGTTAATTTTTGGATTTTACACTCATCCTGACCTTGTTGCCTTGCGCAGAGCATAACTAGAGCAACTGATATCGGATTTTTGTGACCTTGTTGTCCCTAGAAAGATAACGAAGAGACCTACAATTTCAAGTTTCACAAGAATTGTCAAATTAGGCCAAAATCAATGCTAAATTAGGTCCCGAGTTCTCTAGCGCGGATCAGTGCGCTGTCCATGATGTTCCTTCACTTAAATGGGCCTAACTTACTCATCTGAAGCCCAATTAAGGCATATGATACCTAGTTGGAAAGCTTATTCAGAGGCCCTTAATTTGGTGTATGGTTAGGTCAGGATTAATAAGCATAAATAGCAGTTTACTGCCGCACAATTCAGAGAGAGACAGAAAGTAGACAACTTTTACAATCATTATTTTTGCTTTTACATTATTGGGCTTCATTGGGCTTAATTACTAAACATTGTTAATTTTCGTATTTTACACTCATCCAGACCTTGTTGCCTTGCGCAGAGCATAACTTGAGCTATAGATATCGGATTTTTGTAATCTTGCTGTCCCTAGAAAGATAACGAAGAGACCTACATTTTCAGTTTTCACAAGAATTGTCAAATTAGGACAAAATCAATGCTAAATTGGGTCTGGAGTTCTCTGGTGCGGATCAGTGCGCAATCCAAGATGTTCCTTCACTTAAATGGGCCTAACTTACTCATCTTAAGCCCAATTAAGGCATATGATACCTTGTTGGAAATCTTATTCAGAGGCCCTTAATTTTGTCTTGGTTTAGGTCAAGATTAATAAGCCTAAATAGCAGTTTACAGCCGCACAAGCCAGAGAGAGACGGAAATTAGACAAATTTTACAATCATTGTTTTTGCTTTTACATTATTGGCCATAATTGGGCTTAATTGCTAAACATTGTTAATTTTCGGATTTTTCACTCATCCTGACCTTGTTGTCTTGCGCAAAGCATAACTAGAGATAAAGATATCGGATTTTGGTGATCATGCAGTCCCTAGAAAGATAAGGAAGAGGCCTACATTTTCAGGTGCCACAAGAATTCTCAAATTAGGCCTAAATCGAAGCTAAATTGGGTCCGGAGTTCTCTGGGGTAGATCAGTACGCTGTCCATGATGTTCCTTCACTTAAATGGCCCTAACTTACTCATCTTAAGGTCAATTAAGATATATGATACCTTGTTGTAAAGCTTATTCAGAGGCCCTTAATTTGGTCTAGGGTTAGGTCAGGATTAATGAGCATAAATAGCAGTTTACAACAGTACAAGTCAGAGAGAGACGGAAATTAGACAACTTTTACAATCATTGTTTTTGGTTTTACATTATTGGGCTTAATTGCTAAACATTGTTAATTTTCGGATTTTACTCTCATCCTGACATTGTTGGCTTGCGCAGAGCGTAACTAGAGCTACTGATATCCGATTTTGGTGACCTTGCTGTCCCTAGAAAGAAAAGGAATAGACCTAGAATTTTAGCTTTCACAAGAATTGTCAAATTAGGCTAAAATGAAGGCTAAATTGGGTCCCGAGTTCTCTGCCGTGGATCAGTGCGCAGTCCATGATGTTCCTTCACTTAAATGGGCTTGACGTACTCATATTAAGCCCAATTAAGGCATATGATACCTTGTTGGAAAGCTAATTCAGAGGCCCTTAATTTGGTCTAGGGTTAGGTCAGGATTAATAAGCATAAATAGCAGTTTACAGCCGCACAATTCAGAGAGAGACGAAAATTAGACAACTTTTACAATCATTGTTTTTGCTTTTACATTATTGGGATAAATTAGGCTTAATTGCTAAACATTGTTAATTTTCGGATTTTACACTCATCCTGACCTTGTTGCCTTGCGCAGAACATAACTAGAGCTACAAATATCGGACTTTTGTGATCTTGCTGTCCCTAGAAAGATAACGAAGAGACCTACAACTTCAAGTTTCGCAAGAATTGTCAAATTAGGCCAAAATCAATGCTAAATTAGGTCCCGAGTTCTCTGGCGCGGATCAGTGCGCTGTCCATGATGTTCCTTCACTTAAATGGGCCTAACTTACTCATCTTAAGCACAATTAAGGAATATGATACCTAGTTGTAAAGCTTATTCAGAGGCCCTTAATTTGGTCTATGGTTAGGTCAGGATTAATAAGCATAAATAGCAGTTTTTAGCCGCACAATCCAGAGAGAGACGGAAATTAGACAACTTTTACAATCATTGTTTTTGCTTTTACATTTTTGGGCTTAATTGCTTAATATTGTAAATTTTTGGATTTTCCACTCATCCTGACCTTGTTGCCTTGCGCAGAGCATAACTTGAGCTTCAGATATCGGATTTTGTTGATCTTGCTATCCCTAGAAAGATAAGGAAGAGACCTACAATTTCAGGTTTCACAATAATTGTCAAATTAGGGCAAAATCAAGGCTAAATTGGGTCCCGAGTTCTCAGGCGCGGATCAGTAAGAAGTCCATGATGTTCCTTCACTTAAATTTGCCTAACTTACTCAACTTAAGCCCAATTAAGGCATATGATACCTTGTTGGAAAGCTTATTCAGAGGCCCTTAATTTGGTCAAGGGTTAGTTCAAGATTAATAAGAATAAATAGCAGTTTATAGCCGTACAAACCAGAGAGAGATGGAAATTAGACAACTTTTACAATCATTGTTTTTGCTTTTACATTATTGGTCTTAATTGCTAAACATTGTTAATTTTCGGATTTTTCACTCATCCTGACCTGGTTGCCTTGCGCAGAGCATAACTAGAGCTACAGATATCGGATTTTGGTGATCTTGCTGTCGCTTGAAAGATAAGGAAGAGGGCTACAATTTCAGTTTTCAAAAGAATTGTCAAGTTAGGCCAAAATCAAGGCTAAATTGGGTCTGGAGTTCTCTGTCGTGGATCAGTACGCTGTCCATGATGTTCCTTCACTTAAATGGGCCTAACTTACTCATCTTAAGGCCAATTAAGGCATATGATACCTTGTTGGAAAGCTTATTCAGAGGTCCTTAATTTGGTCTAGGGTTATGTCAGGATTAATAAGCATAGATAACATTTTACAGCCGTCCAAGCCAGAGAGAGACGGAAATTAGACAACTTTTACAATCATTGTTTTTGCTTTTACATTATTGGGCTTAATTGGGCTTAATTGCTAAACATTGTTAATTTTCGAGTTTTTCACTCATCTTAACATGGTTGCCTTGCGCAGACCATAACTAGAGCTACAGATATCGGATTTTGGTGATCTTGCTGTCCCTAGAAAGATAACGAAGAGACCTACAATTTCAGGTTTCACAAGAATTGTCAAATTAAGCCAAAATCAAGGCTAAATTGGGTCCGGAGTTCTCTGGCACGGATCAGTGCGCAATCCAAGATGTTCCTTCACTTAAATGGGCCTAACTTACTCATCCTAAGCCCAATTAAGGCGTATGATACCTTGTTGGAAAGCTTGTTCATAGGCCCTAAATTTGGTCTGGGGTTAGGTCAGGATTAATAAGCATAAATAACAGTTTACTGCCGCACAAGCCAGAGAGAGACGGAAATTAGACGACTTTTACAATCATTGTTTTTGCTTTTACATTATTGGGCTTAAATGGGCTTAATTGCTAAACATTGTTAATTTTCGGATTTTAAACTCATCCTGACCTTGTTGCCTTGCACAGAGCATAACTAGAGCTACAGATATCAGATTTTTGTGATCTTGTTGTCCCTAGAAAGATAACGAAGAGACCTACAATTTCTGATTTCAAAAGAATTGTCAAGTTAGGCCTAAATCGAAGCTAAATTGGGTCTAGAGTTCTCTGGGAGGATCGGTCGTTGTCCATGATGTTCCTTCACTTAAATGGGCCTAACTTACTCATCTTAAGGCCAATTAAGGCATATGATACCTTGTTGGAAAGCTAATTCAGAGGCCCTTAATTTGGTCTAGGGTTAGGTCAACAATAATAGGCATAAATAGCAGTTTACAGCCGCACAATTCAGAGAGAGACGGAAATTAGACAACTTTTACAATCATTGTTTTTGCTTTTACATTATTGGGCTTAATTGGGCTTAATTGCTAAACATTGTTAATTTTTGGATTTTACAATCATCTTGACCTTGTTGGCTTGCGCAGAGCATAACTAGAGCTACTGATATCGGATTTTTGTGACCTTGCTGTCCCTAGAAAGATAACGAAGAGACCTACAATTTCAAGTTTCACAAGAATTGTCAAATTAGGCCAAAATCAATGCTAAATTAGGTCCCGAGTTCTCTGGCGCGGATCAGTGCGCTGTCCATGATGTTCCTTCACTTAAATGGGCCTAACTTACTCATCTGAAGCCCAATTAAGGCATATGATACCTAGTTGTAAAGCTTATTCAGAGGCCCTTAATTTGGTCTATGGTTAGGTCAGGATTAATAAGCATAAATAGCAGTTTTTAGCCGCACAATCCAGAGAGAGACGAAAATTAGACAACTTTTACTATCATTGTTTTTGCTTTTACATTTTTGGGCTTAATTGCTTAATATTGTAAATTTTTGGACTTTTCACTCATCCTGACCTTGTTGCCTTCCATGAGCATAACTTGAGCTTCAGATATCGGATTTTGTTGATCTTGCTATCCCTAGAAAGATAAGGAAGAGACCTACAATTTCAGGTTTCACAATAATTGTCAAATTAGGGCAAAATCAAGGCTAAATTGGGTCCCGAGTTCTCAGGCGCGGATCAGTAAGAAGTCCATGATGTTCCTTCACTTAAATTTGCCTAACTTACTTCAACTTAAGCCCAATTAAGGCATATGATACCATGTTGGAAAGTTTCTTCATAGGCCCTTAATTTGGTCTAGGGTTAGTTCAAGATTAATAAGAATAAATAGCAGTTTATAGCCGTACAAACCAGAGAGAGACGGAAATTAGACAACTTTTACAATCATTGTTTTTGCTTTTACATTATTGGTCTTAATTGCTAAACATTGTTAATTTTCGGATTTTTCACTCATCCTGACCTGGTTGCCTTGCGCAGAGCATAACTAGAGCTACAGAGATCGGATTTTGGTGATCTTGCTGTCGTAGAAAGATAAGGAAGAGGGCTACAATTTCAGTTTTCAAAAGAATTGTCAAGTTAGGCCAAAATCAAGGCTAAATTGGAGTGCAGAGTTCTCTGTCGTGGATCGATCTGCGCTCCATGATGTTCCTTCACTTAAATGGGCCTAACTTACTCATCTTAAGGCCAATTAAGGTATATGATACCTTGTTGGAAAGCTTATTCAGAGGTCCTTAATTTGGTCTAGGGTTATGTCAGGATTAATAAGCATAAATAACATTTTACAGCCGTCCAAGCCAAAGAGAGACGGAAATTAGACAACTTTTACAATCATTGTTTTAGCTTTTACATTATTGGGCTTAATTGGGCTTAATTGCTAAACATTGTTAATTTTCGAGTTTTTCACTCATCTTAACATGGTTGCCTTGCGCAGACCATAACTAGAGCTACAGATATCGGATTTTGGTGATCTTGCTGTCCCTAGAAAGATAACGAAGAGACCTACAATTTCAGGTTTCACAAGAATTGTCAAATAAGGCCAAAATCAAGGCTAAATTGGGTCCGGAGTTCTCTGGCACGGATCAGTGCGCAATCCAAGATGTTCCTTCACTTAAATGGGCCTAACTTACTCATCTTAAGCCCAATTAAGGCATATGATACCTTGTTGGAAAGCTTGTTCAGAGGCCCTAAATTTGGTCTGGGGTTAGGTCAGGATTAATAAGCATAAATAATAGTTTACAGCCGCACAAGCCAGAGAGAGACGGAAATTAGACGACTTTTACAATCATTGTTTTTGCTTTTACATTATTGGGCTTAAATGGGCTTAATTGCTAAACATTTTTAATTTTCGGATTTTAAACTCATCCTGACCTTGTTGCCTTGCACAGAGCATAACTAGAGCTACAGATATCGGATTTTTGTGATCTTGTTGTCCCAAGAAAGATAACGAAGAGACCAACAATTTCTGGTTTCAAAAGAATTGTCAAATTAGGCCTAAATCGAAGCTAAATTGGGTCTAGAGTTCTCTGGGGCGGATCAGTACGTTGTCCATGATGTTCCTTCACTTAAATGGGCCTAACTTACTCATCTTAAGGCCAATTAAGGCATATGATACCTTGTTGGAAAGCTAATTCAGAGGCCCTTAATTTGGTCTAGGGTTAGGTCAGCAATAATAGGCATAAATAGCAGTTTACAGCCGCACAATTCAGAGAGAGGCGGAAATTAGACAACTTTTACAATCATTGTTTTTGCTTTTACATTATTGGGCTTAATTGGGCTTAATTGCTAAACATTGTTAATTTTTGGATTTTACAATCATCTTGACCTTGTTGGCTTGCGTAGAGCATAACTAGAGCTACTGATATCGGATTTTTGTGACCTTGCTGTCCCTAGAAAGATAACGAAGAGACCTACAATTTCAAGTTTCACAAGAATTGTCAAATTAGGCCAAAATCAATGCTAAATTAGGTCCCGAGTTCTCTGGCGCGGATCAGTGCGCTGTCCATGATGTTCCTTCTCTTAAATGGGCCTAACTTACTCATCTGAAGCCCAATTAAGGCATATGATACCTAGTTGTAAAGCTTATTCAGAGGCCCTTAATTTGGTCTATGGTTAGGTCAGGAGTAATAAGCATAAATAGCAGTTTTTAGCCGCACAATCCAGAGAGAGACGAAAATTAGACAACTTTTACTATCATTGTTTTTGCTTTTACATTTTTGGGCTTAATTGCTTAATATTGTAAATTTTTGGACTTTTCACTCATCCTGACCTTGTTGCCTTCCGCAGAGCATAACTTGAGCTTCAGATATCGGATTTTGTTGATCTTGCTATCCCTAGAAAGATAAGGAAGAGACCTACAATTTCAGGTGTCACAATAATTGTCAAATTAGGGCAAAATCAAGGCTAAATTGGGTCCCGAGTTCTCAGGCGCGGATCAGTAAGAAGTCCATGATGTTCCTTCACTTAAATTTGCCTAACTTACTCAACTTAAGCCCAATTAAGGCATATGATACCTTGTTGGAAAGCTTATTCAGAGGCCCTTAATTTGGTCTAGGGTTAGTTCAAGATTAATAAGAATAAATAGCAGTTTATAGCCGTACAAACCAGAGAGAGAGACGGAAATTAGACAACTTTTACAATCATTGTTTTTGCTTTTACATTATTGGTCTTAATTGCTAAACATTGTTAATTTTCGGATTTTTCACTCATCCCGACCTGGTTGCCTTGCGCAGAGCATAACTAGAGCTACAGAGATCGGATTTTGGTGATCTTGCTGTCGTAGAAAGATAAGGAAGAGGGCTACAATTTCAGTTTTCAAAAGAATTGTCAAGTTAGGCCAAAATCAAGGCTAAATTGGGTCCGGAGTTCTCTGTGGATCGATCAAGTTGTCCATGATGTTCCTTCACTTAAATGGGCCTAACTTACTCATCTTAAGGCCAATTAAGGTATATGATACCTTGTTGGAAAGCTTATTCAGAGGTCCTTAATTTGGTCTAGGGTTATGTCAGGATTAATAAGCATAAATAACATTTTACAGCCGTCCAAGCCAAAGAGAGACGGAAATTAGACAACTTTTACAATCATTGTTTTAGCTTTTACATTATTGGGCTTAATTGGGCTTAATTGCTAAACATTGTTAATTTTCGAGTTTTTCACTCATCTTAACATGGTTGCCTTGCGCAGACCATAACTAGAGCTACAGATATCGGATTTTGGTGATCTTGCTGTCCCTAGAAAGATAACGAAGAGACCTACAATTTCAGGTTTCACAAGAATTGTCAAATTAAGCCAAAATCAAGGCTAAATTGGGTCCGGAGTTCTCTGGCACGGATCAGTGCGCAATCCAAGATGTTCCTTCACTTAAATGGGCCTAACTTACTCATCCTAAGCCCAATTAAGGCGTATGATACCTTGTTGGAAAGCTTGTTCATAGGCCCTAAATTTGGTCTGGGGTTAGGTCAGGATTAATAAGCATAAATAACAGTTTACTGCCGCACAAGCCAGAGAGAGACGGAAATTAGACGACTTTTACAATCATTGTTTTTGCTTTTACATTATTGGGCTTAAATGGGCTTAATTGCTAAACATTGTTAATTTTCGGATTTTAAACTCATCCTGACCTTGTTGCCTTGCACAGAGCATAACTAGAGCTACAGATATCGGATTTTTGTGATCTTGTTGTCCCTAGAAAGATAACGAAGAGACCTACAATTTCTGGTTTCAAAAGAATTGTCAAATTAGGCCTAAATCGAAGCTAAATTGGGTCTAGAGTTCTCTGGGGAGGATCAGTGCGTTGTCCATGATGTTCCTTCACTTAAATGGGCCTAACTTACTCATCTTAAGGCCAATTAAGGCATATGATACCTTGTTGGAAAGCTAATTCAGAGGCCCTTAATTTGGTCTAGGGTTAGGTCAACAATAATAGGCATAAATAGCAGTTTACAGCCGCACAATTCAGAGAGAGACGGAAATTAGACAACTTTTACAATCATTGTTTTTGCTTTTACATTATTGGGCTTAATTGGGCTTAATTGCTAAACATTGTTAATTTTTGGATTTTACAATCATCTTGACCTTGTTGGCTTGCGCAGAGCATAACTAGAGCTACTGATATCGGATTTTTGTGACCTTGCTGTCCCTAGAAAGATAACGAAGAGACCTACAATTTCAAGTTTCACAAGAATTGTCAAATTAGGCCAAAATCAATGCTAAATTAGGTCCCGAGTTCTCTGGCGCGGATCAGTGCGCTGTCCATGATGTTCCTTCACTTAAATGGGCCTAACTTACTCATCCAAGCCCAATTAAGGCATATGATACCTAGTTGTAAAGCTTATTCAGAGGCCCTTAATTTGGTCTATGGTTAGGTCAGGATTAATAAGCATAAATAGCAGTTTTTAGCCGCACAATCCAGAGAGAGACGAAAATTAGACAACTTTTACTATCATTGTTTTTGCTTTTACATTTTTGGGCTTAATTGCTTAATATTGTAAATTTTTGGACTTTTCACTCATCCTGACCTTGTTGCCTTCCGCAGAGCATAACTTGAGCTTCAGATATCGGATTTTGTTGATCTTGCTATCCCTAGAAAGATAAGGAAGAGACCTACAATTTCAGGTGTCACAATAATTGTCAAATTAGGGCAAAATCAAGGCTAAATTGGGTCCCGAGTTCTCAGGCGCGGATCAATAAGAAGTCCATGATGTTCCTTCACTTAAATTTGCCTAACTTACTCAACTTAAGCCCAATTAAGGCATATGATACCTTGTTGGAAAGCTTATTCAGAGGCCCTTAATTTGGTCTAGGGTTAGTTCAAGATTAATAAGAATAAATAGCAGTTTATAGCCGTACAAACCAGAGAGAGACGGAAATTAGACAACTTTTACAATCATTGTTTTTGCTTTTACATTATTGGTCTTAATTGCTAAACATTGTTAATTTTCGGATTTTTCACTCATCCTGACCTGGTTGCCTTGCGAGCATAACTAGAGCTACGAGAGATCGGATTTTGGTGATCTTCTCAGCGTAGAAAGATAAGGAAGAGGGCTACAATTTCAGTTTTCAAAAGAATTGTCAAGTTAGGCCAAAATCAAGGCTAAATTGGAGTGCGAGGTTCTCTGTCGTGGATCAATCTGCTGTCCATGATGTTCCTTCACTTAAATGGGCCTAACTTACTCATCTTAAGGCCAATTAAGGCATATGATACCTTGTTGGAAAGCTTATTCAGAGGTCCTTAATTTGGTCTAGGGTTATGTCAGGATTAATAAGCATAGATAACATTTTACAGCCGTCCAAGCCAGAGAGAGACGGAAATTAGACAACTTTTACAATCATTGTTTTAGCTTTTACATTATTGGGCTTAATTGGGCTTAATTGCTAAACATTGTTAATTTTCGAGTTTTTCACTCATCTTAACATGGTTGCCTTGCGCAGACCATAACTAGAGCTACAGATATCGGATTTTGGTGATCTTACTGTCCCTAGAAAGATAACGAAGAGACCTACAATTTCAGGTTTCACAAGAATTGTCAAATTAAGCCAAAATCAAGGCTAAATTGGGTCCGGAGTTCTCTGGCACGGATCAGTGCGCAATCCAAGATGTTCCTTCACTTAAATGGGCCTAACTTACTCATCCTAAGCCCAATTAAGGCGTATGATACCTTGTTGGAAAGCTTGTTCATAGGCCCTAAATTTGGTCTGGGGTTAGGTCAGGATTAATAAGCATAAATAACAGTTTACTGCCGCACAAGCCAGAGAGAGACGGAAATTAGACGACTTTTACAATCATTGTTTTTGCTTTTACATTATTGGGCTTAAATGGGCTTAATTGCTAAACATTGTTAATTTTCGGATTTTAAACTCATCCTGACCTTGTTGCCTTGCACAGAGCATAACTAGAGCTACAGATATCGGATTTTTGTGATCTTGTTGTCCCTAGAAAGATAACGAAGAGACCTACAATTTCTGGTTTCAAAAGAATTGTCAAATTAGGCCTAAATCGAAGCTAAATTGGGTCTAGAGTTCTCTGGGGAGGATCAGTGCGTTGTCCATGATGTTCCTTCACTTAAATGGGCCTAACTTACTCATCTTAAGGCCAATTAAGGCATATGATACCTTGTTGGAAAGCTAATTCAGAGGCCCTTAATTTGGTCTAGGGTTAGGTCAACAATAATAGGCATAAATAGCAGTTTACAGCCGCACAATTCAGAGAGAGCCGGAAATTAGACAACTTTTACAATCATTGTTTTTGCTTTTACATTATTGGGCTTAATTGGGCTTAATTGCTAAACATTGTTAATTTTTGGATTTTACAATCATCTTGACCTTGTTGGCTTGCGCAGAGCATAACTAGAGCTACTGATATCGGATTTTTGTGACCTTGCTGTCCCTAGAAAGATAACGAAGAGACCTACAATTTCAAGTTTCACAAGAATTGTCAAATTAGGCCAAAATCAATGCTAAATTAGGTCCCGAGTTCTCTGGCGCGGATCGATCTTGCTGTCCATGATGTTCCTTCACTTAAATGGGCCTAACTTACTCATCTGAAGCCCAATTAAGGCATATGATACCTAGTTGTAAAGCTTATTCAGAGGCCCTTAATTTGGTCTATGGTTAGGTCAGGATTAATAAGCATAAATAGCAGTTTTTAGCCGCACAATCCAGAGAGAGACGAAAATTAGACAACTTTTACTATCATTGTTTTTGCTTTTACATTTTTGGGCTTAATTGCTTAATATTGTAAATTTTTGGACTTTTCACTCATCCTGACCTTGTTGCCTTCCGCAGAGCATAACTTGAGCTTCAGATATCGGATTTTGTTGATCTTGCTATCCCTAGAAAGATAAGGAAGAGACCTACAATTTCAGGTGTCACAATAATTGTCAAATTAGGGCAAAATCAAGGCTAAATTGGGTCCCGAGTTCTCAGGCGCGGATCAGTAAGAAGTCCATGATGTTCCTTCACTTAAATTTGCCTAACTTACTCAACTTAAGCCCAATTAAGGCATATGATACCTTGTTGGAAAGCTTATTCAGAGGCCCTTAATTTGGTCTAGGGTTAGTTCAAGATTAATAAGAATAAATAGCAGTTTATAGCCGTACAAACCAGAGAGAGACGGAAATTAGACAACTTTTACAATCATTGTTTTTGCTTTTACATTATTGGTCTTAATTGCTAAACATTGTTAATTTTCGGATTTTTCACTCATCCTCGACCTGGTTGCCTTGCGAGCATAACTAGAGCTACGAGAGATCGGATTTTGGTGATCTTCTTTGTCGTAGAAAGATAAGGAAGAGGGCTACAATTTCAGTTTTCAAAAGAATTGTCAAGTTAGGCCAAAATCAAGGCTAAATTGGGTGCGGAGTTCTCTCGTCGTGGATCGATCTGTTGTCCATGATGTTCCTTCACTTAAATGGGCCTAACTTACTCATCTTAAGGCCAATTAAGGTATATGATACCTTGTTGGAAAGCTTATTCAGAGGTCCTTAATTTGGTCTAGGGTTATGTCGGGATTAATAAGCATAAATAACATTTTACAGCCGTCCAAGCCAAAGAGAGACGGAAATTAGACAACTTTTACAATCATTGTTTTAGCTTTTACATTATTGGGCTTAATTGGGCTTAATTGCTAAACATTGTTAATTTTCGAGTTTTTCACTCATCTTAACATGGTTGCCTTGCTGAGACCATAACTAGAGCTACTGAGATATCGGATTTTGGTGATCTTGCTGTCCCTAGAAAGATAACGAAGAGACCTACAATTTCAGTGTTTCACAAGAATTGTCAAATTAAGCCAAAATCAAGGCTAAATTGGGTCCGGAGTTCTGCGGCACGGATCAGTCGCAATCCAAGATGTTCCTTCACTTAAATGGGCCTAACTTACTCATCTTAAGCCCAATTAAGGCATATGATACCTTGTTGGAAAGCTTGTTCGAGGCCCTAAATTTGGTCTGGGGTTAGGTCAGGATTAATAAGCATAAATAATAGTTTACTGCCGCACAAGCCAGAGAGACGGAAATTAGACGACTTTTACAATCATTGTTTTTGCTTTTTACATTATTGGGCTTAAATGGGCTTAATTGCTAAACATTTTTAATTTTTGGATTTTAAACTCATCCCGACCTTGTTGCCTTGCACGAGCATAACTAGAGCTACGGATATCGGATTTTTGTGATCTTGTTGTCCCCAGAAAGATAACGAAGAGACCAACAATTTCGGTTTCAAAAGAATTGTCAAATTAGGCCTAAATCGAAGCTAAATTGGGTCTAGAGTTCTGCGGGGCGGATCAGTGCGTTGTCCATGATGTTCCTTCACTTAAATGGGCCTAACTTACTCATCTTAAGGCCAATTAAGGCATATGATACCTTGTTGGAAAGCTAATTCAGAGGCCCTTAATTTGGTCTAGGGTTAGGTCAGCAATAATAGGCATAAATAGCAGTTTACAGCCGCACAATTCAGAGAGAGGCGGAAATTAGACAACTTTTACAATCATTGTTTTTGCTTTTACATTATTGGGCTTAATTGGGCTTAATTGCTAAACATTGTTAATTTTTGGATTTTACACTCATCTTGACCTTGTTGGCTTGCGCAGAGCATAACTAGAGCTACTGATATCGGATTTTTGTGACCTTGCTGTCCCTAGAAAGATAACGAAGAGACCTACAATTTCAAGTTTCACAAGAATTGTCAAATTAGGCCAAAATCAATGCTAAATTAGGTCCCGAGTTCTCTTGGCGCGGATCGGTCGTTGTCCATGATGTTCCTTCACTTAAATGGGCCTAACTTACTCATCTGAAGCCCAATTAAGGCATATGATACCTAGTTGGAAAGCTTATTCAGAGGCCCTTAATTTGGTCTATGGTTAGGTCAGGATTAATAAGCATAAATAGCAGTTTACTGCCGCACAATTCAGAGAAAGACGGAAATTAGACAACTTTTACTATCATTATTTTTGCTTTTACATTATTGGGCTTAATTGGGCTTAATTACTAAACATTGTTAATTTTCGTATTTTATACTCATCCTGACCTTGTTGCCTTGCGCAGAGCATAACTTGAGCTATAGATATCGGATTTTTGTGATCTTGTTGTACCTAGAAAGATAACGAAGAGACCTACAATTTCAGTTTTCACAAGAATTGTCAAATTAGGCCAAAATCAATGCTAAATTGGAGTGCAGGTTCTCCGGTGCGGATCGATCTTGCAATCCATGATGTTCCTTCACTTAAATGGGCCCAACTTACTCATCTTAAGCCCAATTAAGGCATATGATATCTTGTTGGAAAGCTTATTTGGGGGCCTTAATTTTGTCTAGGGTAATTTCAGGATTAATAAGCATAAATAGCTGTTTACAGGAGCACAAGCCAGAGAGAGACGGAAATTAGACAACTTTTACAATCATTGTTTTTGCTTTTACATTATTGGGCTTAATTGCTAAAAATTGTTAATTTTCGAATTTTTCACTCATCCTGACCTTGTTGTCTTGCGCAAAGCAAAACTAGAGATAACGATATCGGATTTTGGTGATCATGCAGTCCCTAGAAAGATAAGGAAGAGACCTACATTTTCAGGTGCCACAAGAATTCTCAAATTAGGCCTAAATCGAAGCTAAATTGGGTCCGGAGTTCTGCGGGGTGGATCGATCGTTGTCCATGATGTTCCTTCACTTAAATGGGCCTAACTTACTCATCTTAAGGTCAATTAAGGTATATGATACCTTGTTGTAAAGCTTATTCAGAGGCCCTTAATTTGGTCTAGGGTTAGGTCAGGATTAATGAGCATATATAGCAGTTTACGACAGCACAAGTCAGAGAGAGACGGAAATTAGACGACTTTTACAATCAATGTTTTTGGTTTTGCATTATTGGGCTTAATTGGGCTAAATTGCTAAACATTGTTAATTTTCGGATTTTACTAGCATCCTAACCTTGTTGGCTTGCGCAGAGCGTAACTAGAGCTACTGATATCCGATTTTGGTGACCTTGCTGTCCCTAGAAAGAAAAGGAATAGACCTAGAATTTTAGCTTTCACAAGAATTGTCAAATTAGGCCAAAATGAAGGCTAAATTGGGTCCCGAGTTCTCTTAGTGGATCGGTCGCAGTCCATGATGTTCCTTCACTTAAATGGGCCTGACTTACTCATATTAAGCCCAATTAAGGCATATGATACCTTGTTGGAAAGCTAATTCAGAGGCCCTTAATTTGGTCTAGGGTTAGGTCAGGATTAAAAAGCATAAATAGCAGTTTACAGCTGCACAATTCATAGAGAGACGGAAATTAGACAACTTTTACAATCATTGTTTTTGCTTTTACATTATTGGGATAAATTAGGCTTAATTGCTAAACATTGTTAATTTTCGGATTTTACACTCATCCTGACCATGTTGCCTTGTGCAGAGCATAACTAGAGCTACAAATATCGGACTTTTGTGATCTTGCTGTCCCTAGAAAGATAACGAAGAGACCTACAACTTCAAGTTTCACAAGAATTGTCAAATTAGGCCTAAATCAATGCTAAATTAGGTCCTGAGTTCTCTGGCGCGGATCAGTGCGCTGTCCATGATGTTCCTTCACTTAAATGGGCCTAACTTACTCATCTTAAGCACAATTAAGGAATATGATACCTAGTTGGAAAGCTTATTCAGAGGCCCTTAATTTGGTCTATGGTTAGGTCAGGATTAATAAGCATAAATAGCAGTTTTTAGCAGCACAATCCAGAGAGAGACGGAAATTAGACAACTTTTACAATCATTGTTTTTGCTTTTACATTTTTTGGCTTAATTTATTAATATTGTAAATTTTTGGATTTTTCACTCATCCTGACCTTGTTGCCTTGCGCAGAGCTTAACTTGAGCTTCAGATATCGGATTTTGTTGATCTTGCTATCCCTAGAAAGATAAGGAAGAGACCTACAATTTCAGGTTCACAATAATTGTCAAATTAGGGCAAAATCAAGGCTAAATTGGGTCCCGAGTTCTCAGGCGCGGATCAGTAAGAAGTCCATGATGTTCCTTCACTTAAATTTGCCTAACTTACTCAACTTAAGCCCAATTAAGGCATATGATACCTTGTTGGAAAGCTTATTCAGAGGCCCTTAATTTGGTCTAGGGTTAGTTCAAGATTAATAAGAATAAATAGCAGTTTACAGTCGTACAAACCAGAGAGAGACGGAAATTAGACAACTTTTACAATCATTGTTTTTGCTTTTACATTATTGGTCTTAATTGCTAAACATTGTTAATTTTCGGATTTTTCACTCATCCTGACCTTGTTGCCTTGCGCAGAGCATAACTAGAGCTACAGATATCGGATTTTGGTGATCTTGCCGTCGCTAGAAAGATAACGAAGAGACCTACAATTTCTGGTCTCAAAAGAATTGTCAAATTAGGCCTAAATCGAAGCTAAATTTGGTCCAGAGTTCTATGGGGCGGATCAGTGCGTTTTCCATGATGTTCCT
>JAUPTC010000010.1:2265436-2283289 GCA_030762895.1 Sophora flavescens | reverse complement strand
GAAATTGGACAACTTTTACAATCATTGTTTTTGCTTTTACATTATTGGGCTTAATTGCTAAACATTGTTAATTTTCGGATTTTAAACTCACCCTCCCACCTTGTTGCCTTGCACATAGCATAACTAGAGCTACAAATATCGGATTTTGGTGATCTTGCGTCCCTAGAAAGATAAGGAAGAGACCTACAATTTCATGTTTCACAAGAATTGTCAATTTAAGCCAAAATCAAAGCAAAATTGGGTCCCGAGTTCTCGGCGCGGATCAATGTGCGATCCATGATGTTACTTCACTTAAATGGGCCTAACTTACTCATCTTAATCACAATTAAGGCATATGATACCTTGTTGGAAAGCTTATTTATTGTCACTTAATTTTGTCTGGGTTTGGTCATGATTAATAAGTATAAATAGCAGTTTACACCCGCACAAGCCAGAGAGAGAAGGAAATTAGACAACTTTTACAATCATTGTTTTTGCTTTTATATTATTGGGCTTAATTGCTAAACACTGTTAATTTTCGAATTTTTAAACTCATCCGACCTTGTTGCCTTGCGAGAGCATAACTAGAGCTACGAGATATCGTATTTTGGTGATCTTACTGTCCCTAGAAAGATAAGGAAGAGACCCACAATTTCAGGTTTCACAAGAATTGTCAATTTAGGCCAAAATCAAGGCTAAATTGGGTCCCGAGTTCTCTTGGCGTGGATCGGTCTGTGATCCATGATGTTCCTTCACTTAAATGGGCCTAACTTACTCATCTTAAGCCCAATTAAGGCATATGATACCATGTTGGAAAGCTTATTCAGGGCCCTTAATTTGGTTTAGGGTTATTTCGGGATTAATAAGCATAAATAGCAGTTTACACGCACAAGCCAGAGAGAGACGAAAATTAGACAACTTTTACAATCATTGTTTTTTCTTTTACATTATTGGGAGGGCTTAATTGCTAAACATTGTTAATTTTCGGATTTTTAACTCATCCTCACCTTGTTGCCTTGCACGAGCATAACTAGAGCTACAAATATCGGATTTTGGTGATCCTACTGTCTCTAGAAAGATAAGGAAGAGACCCACAATTTCGGGTTTACAAAAGATTGTCTAATATTAGGCCAAAATCAAAGGCAAAATTGGACCCTAGTTCTTCGGGCGGATCGATGCGCAGTCCATGATTTTCCTTCACTTAAATGGGCCCAACTTACTCATCTTAAGCCCAATTAAGGCATTTTGATACCTTGTGGGAAAGCTTATTTGAAGGCCCTTAATTTGGTCTAAGTTAGTCAGGATTAATAAGCATAAATAGCACTTACACCACTTGTCAGAGAGACGAAAATTAGACAACTTTTACAATCATTGTTTTTTTTTACATTAGGCTTCATGCTTAATTGCTAAACATTGTTAATTTTCGTATTTTAACTCATCCTGACATTGTTGCCTGCGCAGAGCACAACTGGAGCTACAAATATCGGATTTTGGTGATCTTACTGACCCTAGAAAGATAAGCAAGAGACCTACAATTTCAGGTGTCACAAGAATTGTCAAATTAAGCCAAAATCAAAGATAAATTGGGTCCTGAGTTCTCTCACGGATCAGTGCGAGTCCATGATGTTCCTTCACTTAAATGGGCCCAACTTACTCATCTTAAGCCCAATTAAGGCATTATGATACCTTGTTGGAAAAGCTTATTCGGAGGCCCTTAATTTGGTTTAGGGTTAGGTCAGGATTAATAAGCATAAATAGCAGTTTACAGCCGCACAAGCCGGAGAGAGAGGGAAATTAGACAACTTTTACAATCATTGTTTTTTCTTTTACATTATTGCTTATTGGACTTAATTGCTAAACATTGTTAATTTTCGGATTTTTAACTCATCCTGACCTTGTTGCCTTGCATATCATAACTAGAGTTACAAATATCGGATTTTGGTGATCTTGTGTTCCCCTAGAAAGATAAGGAAGAGACCTACAATTTCAGGTTTCCCAAGAATTGTCAAATTAGGCTAAAATCAAAGCAAAATTGGGTCCCGAGTTCTCCGGCGTGGATCGATCACGCGCAGTCCATGATGTTCCTTCACTTAAATGGGCCCAACTTACTCATCTTAAGCCCAATTAAGGCATATGATACCTTGTGGGAAACCTTATTCAGAGGCCCTTAATTTGGTCTGAGGTTATTTCAGGATTAATAAGCATAAATAGCAGTTTACACCACAAGCCCGAGAGAGACGGAAATGAGACAACTTTACAATCATTGTTTTTTCTTTTACATTATTGGACTTTAATTGCTAAACATTGTTAATTTTCGGATTTTAAACTCATCCCGACCTTGTTGCCTTGCGCGTAGCACAACTAGAGCTACAAATATCGAGTTTTGGTGATCTTCTTGTCCCTAGAAAGATAAGGAAGAGACCCTACAATTTCAGGTTTCACAAGAATTGTCAAATTAGGCCAAAATCAAGGCTAAATTGGATCCCGAGTTCTCCGGCATGGATCGGTCCGCGGTCCATGATGTTCCTTCCCTTAAATGGGCCCAACTTATCATCTTAAGCCCAATTAAGGCATATGATTCCTCGTGGGAAACATTATTGTAGGCCTCTAATTTGGTCTAGGGTTATTTCAGGATTAATAAGTATAAATAGAAGCCACGCCGACGAGGAGGACGAGACTGTGGATTTTTCCTTGAACAAGTAGAGAGAGGAAATTAGACAACTTTTACAATCATTGTTTTTTTCTTTTACATTTTATTGGGCTTTTTTTGCTAAACATTGTTAATTTTGGGATTTTTAACTCATCCCGACCTTGTTGCCTTGCACATATCATAACTAGAGTTACAAATATCGTATTTTGGTGATCTCTTCTTGTCTCTAGAAAGATAAGGAAGAGACCTACTATTTCAGGTTTCACAAAGAATTGTCAAATTAGGCCAAAATCAAGGCTAAATTGGGACCCTAGTTCTCTGGCGGATCGGTGGGTCGTCCATGATGTTCCTTCACTTAATTGGCCCAACTTACTCACCTTAAGCCCAATTAAGGCATATGATATCATGTTGGAAAGCTTATTTATAGGCCCTTAATTTGGTCTAGGTTATTTCAGAATTAATAAGCATAAATAGCAGTTTCCAGCCACACAAGCAGAGAGAGACGAAAATTGGAAAACTTTTACGATCATTGTTTTTGCATTTACATTATTGGACTTAATTGCAAAACATTGTTAATTTTCGTATTTTAAACTCATCCTCACCTTGTTGCCTTGCACAGAGCATAACTAGAGCTACAAATATCGGATTTTGGTGATCCTGCTGTCCCTAGAAAGATAAGGAAGAGACCCACAATTTCATGTTTCACAAGAATTGAAAAATCCCCCAAAAAAAAAAAAAAATGGCTCCTGCGTTCCCCCCCCGGGACAACCGCCCCCCCATGATCCTCCCTCACACAAAGCGGCCAAACTCCCCCCCAACCCAACTAAAAAAGGATATAACCCCCTGGGGGAAACATTATTCAGAGGCCCTTAATTTGGTTTAGGGTTAGGTCAGGATTAATAAGTATAAATAGCAGTTTACAGCCGCACAAGTCAGAGAGAGACGGAAATTAGACAACTTTTACAATCATTGTTTTTTCTTTTACATTATTGGCTTCATTGGGCTTTTTTGCTAAACATTGTTAATTTTCGGATTTTTAACTCATCCTGACCTTGTTGCCTTGCACATATCATAACTAGAGTTACAAATATCGTATTTTGGTGATCTTACTGTCCCTAGAAAGATAAGGAAGAGACCTACAATTTCAGGTTTACCAAGAATTGTCAAATTAGGCCAAAATCAAGGCTAAATTGGGACCCTAGTTCTCTGGCGCGGATCAGTGAGCAGTCCATGATGTTCCTTCACTTAAATGGGCCCAACTTACTCATCTTAAGCCCAATTAAGGCATATGATATCATGTTGGAAAGCTTATTTATAGGCCCTTAATTTGGTCTAGGGTTATTTCAGGATTAATAAGCATAAATAGAAGTTTACACCCACACAAGCCAGAGAGAGACGAAAATTAGAAAACTTTTACAATCATTGTTTTTGCTTTTACATTATTGGACTTAATTGCTAAACATTTTTAATTTTCGTATTTTAAACTCATCCTCACCTTGTTGCCTTGCGCAGAGCATAACTAGAGCTACAAATATCGGATTTTGGTGATCCTGCTGTCCCTAGAAAGATAAGGAAGAGACCCACAATTTCAGGTTTCACAAGAATTGTCAAATTCGGTCAAAATCAAAGCTAAATTGGGTCCTGAGTTCTCTGGCATGGATCAATGCGCAGTCCATGATTTTCCTTCACTTAAATGGGCCCAACTTACTCATCTTAAGCCCAATTAAGGCATATGATACCTTGTGGGAAACATTATTCAGAGGCCCTTAATTTGGTTTAGGGTTAGGTCAGGATTAATAAGTATAAATAGCAGTTTACAGCCGCACAAGTCAGAGAGAGACGGAAATTAGACAACTTTTACAATCATTGTTTTTTCTTTTACATTATTGGCTTCATTGGGCTTTTTTGCTAAACATTGTTAATTTTCGGATTTTTAACTCATCCTGACCTTGTTGCCTTGCACATATCATAACTAGAGTTACAAATATCGTATTTTGGTGATCTTACTGTCTCTAGAAAGATAAGGAAGAGACCTACAATTTCAGGTTTACCAAGAATTGTCAAATTAGGCCAAAATCAAGGCTAAATTGGGACCCGAGTTCTCTGGCGCGGATCAGTGAGCAGTCCATGATGTTCCTTCACTTAAATGAGCCCAACTTACTCATCTTAAGCCCAATTAAGGCATATGATATCATGTTGGAAAGCTTATTTAGAGGCCCTTAATTTGGTCTAGGGTTATTTCAGGATTAATAAGCATAAATAGCAGTTTACAGCCACACAAGCCAGAGAGAGACGGAAAATAGAAAACTTTTACAATCATTGTTTTTGCTTTTACATTGTTGGGCCTAATTGCTAAACATTGTTAATTTTCGTATTTTTCACTCATCCTCACCTTGTTGCCTTGCGCAGAGCATAACTAGAGCTACAAATATCGGATTCTGGTGATCTTGTTGTCCCTAGAAAGATAAGGAAGAGACCTATAGTTTCAGGTTTCGCAAGAATTGTCAAATTAGGCAAAAATCAAGGCTAAATTGGGTCCCGAGTTCTCTGGCGTGGATCAGTGTGCAGTCCATGATGTTCCTTCACTTAAATGGTCCTTACTTACTCATCTTAAGTCCCAATTAAGCCATATGATACCTAGTTGGAAAGCTTATTCAGAGGCCCTTAATTTGGTATAGGGTTAGATCAGGATTAATAAGCATAAATAGCAGTTTACATCCGCACAAGCCAGAGAGAGACGAAAATTAGAAAACTTTTACAATCATTGTTTTTGCTTTTACATTATTGGGCTTAATTGCTAAACATTGTTAAATTTCGTATTTTTCACTCATCCTGACCTTGTTGCCTTGCGCAGGGCATAACTTGAGCTACAGATATCGGATTTTGGTGATCTTGTTGTCCCTAGAAAGACAAGGAAGAGACCTACATTTTCAAGGGTCATAAGAATTGTCAAATTAGGCCAAAACCAAGGCTAAATTGGGTCATGAGTTCTCTGGCACGGATCAGTGCGCATTCCATGATGTTCCTTCACTTGAATGGGCCTAACTTACACATCTTAAACCCAATTAAGGCATATGATACCTTTTTAGAAAGCTTATTCAGAGGCCCTTAATTTGGTCTAGGGTTAGGTCATGATTAAAAAGCATAAATAGCAGTTTACTGCCGCACATGCCAGATAGAGACGGAAATTAGAAAAATTTTGTAATCATTGTTTTTCCTTTTACATTATTGGGCTTAATTGCTAAACATTGTTAATTTTCGGATTTTTCACTCATCCTGACCTTGTTGCCTTGCGCAAAGCATAACTAGAGCTACAAATATCGGGTTTTGGTGATCTTGTTGTCCCTAGAAAGATAAGGAAGAGACCTACTATTTCAGGTTTCAAAAGAATTGTCAAATTAGGAAAATATCAAGGCTAAATTGGGTCCCAAGTTCTCTGGCGCGCATCAGGGCGCCGTCCATGATGTTCCTTCACATAAATGGGGCTCACTTATTCATCTTAAGTCCAATTAAGGCATATGATACCTTGTTGGAAAGCTTATTCAAAGGTCCTTAATTTTTATCTAGGGTTAGGTTAGGATTAATAAGCGTAAAGTTTACGGTCGCACAAGCCAGAGACAGACGAACAGTAGACAACTTTTACAATCATTATTTTTGCTTTTACATTATTGGGCTTAATTGGGCTGAATTGCTAAACATTGTTAATTTTCGGATTTTTCACTCATCCTGACCTTGTTGCCTTGCGTAAAGCATAAATTGAGCTACAATATCAGATTTTGGTGATCTTGTTGTCCCCAGAGAGATAAGCAAAAGACCTACAATTTCAGGTTTCACAAGAATTGTCAAAATAGGCCAAAATCAAGGCTAAATTGGGTCCCGAGTTCTCTGGCGCGGCTCAATGCGCAGTCCATGATGTTCCTTCACTTAAATGGGCCTAACTTACTCATCTTAAGCCCAATTAAGCCATATGATACCTTGTTGGAAAGCTTATTCTGAGGCCCTTAATTTGGTCTAGGGTTATTTCAATATTAATAAGCATAAATAGCATTTTACAGCCGCACGAGCCAGAGAGAGATGGAAATTAGACAACTTTTACAATCATTGTTTTTGCTTTTACATTATTGGGCTTAATTGCTAAACATTGTTAATTTTCGGATTTTTCACTCATCCTGACCTTGTTGGCTTGTCCAGAGCATAACTAGAGCTACAGATATCGGATTTTGGTGATCTTGTTGTCCTTAGAAAGATAAGGAAGAGACCTATAGTTTCAGTTTTCAAAAGAATTGTCAAATGAGGCCAAAATCAAGGCTAAATTGGGTCCCGAGTTCTCTGGGTCAGATCAGTTCGTGGTCCATGAATTTCCTTGGCTTAAATGGGCCTAACTTCTAATCTTAAGCCCAATAAAGCCATATGATACCTTGTTCGAAAGCTTATTCAGAGGCCCTTAATTTGGTCTAGGGTTAGGTCAGGATTAATAGGTATAAATAGCAGTTTACAGCCGCACAAGTCAGAGAGAGACGTAAATTAGACAACTTTTACAATCATTGTTTTTTATTTTACATTATTGGCTTCATTGGGCTTATTTGCTAAACATTGTTAATTTTCGGATTTTTAACTCATCCTGACCTTGTTGCCTTGCACATATCATAACTAGAGTTACAGATATCGAATTTTGGAGATCTTACTGTCCTTATAAAGATAAGGAAGAGACCTACAATTTCAGGTGTCACAAGATTTGTCAAATTAGGCCAAAATCAAGGCTAAATTGGGTCCCGAGTTCTCTGGCGCGGATCAGTGCGCAGTCCATGATGTTCCTTAACTTGAATAGGCCTAACTTACTCATCTTAAGCCCAATTAAGGCATATGATACCTTGTTAGAAAGCTTGTTCAGAGGCCCTTAATTAGGTCTAGGGTTAGGTCAGGATTAATAAGCATAAATAGCAGTTTACAGCCGCACAAGCCAGAGAGAGACGAAAATTAAACAACTTTTACAATCATTGTTTTTGCTTTTACATTACTGGGCTTAATTGCTAAACATTGTTAATTTTCGGATTTTTCACTCATCCTGACCTTGTTGCCTTGCGCAGAGCATAACTAGAGCTACAGATATCGGATTTTGATGATTTCGCTATCCCTAGAAAGATAAGGAAGAGACCTACAATTTCAGGTTTCACAAGAATTGTCAAATTAGGGTCCCGAATTCTCTGGCGCGGATCAGTGTGCAGTGCATGACGTTCCTTCACTTAAATGGGCCTAACTTACTCATCTTAAGCCCAATTAAGGCATATGAAACCTTGTGGGAAAGATTATTCAGAGGCCACTAATTTGGTCTAGGGTTAGGTCAGGATTAATAAGTATAAATAGCAGTTTACAGCCGCACAAGCCAGAGAGAGACGGAAATTAGACAACTTTTACAATCATTGTTTTTTCTTTTACATTATTGGCTTCATTGGGCTTATTTGCTAAACATTGTTAATTTTCGGATTTTTCACTTATCCTGACCTTGTCACCTTGCAAATAGAATAACTAGAGTTACAGATATCGTATTTTGGTGATCTTACTGTCCCTAGAAAGATAAGGAAGAGACCTATAGTTTCAGGTCTCGCAAGAATTGTCAAATTAGGCCAAAATCAAGGCTAAATTGGGTCCCGAGTTCTCTGGCGCGGATCAGTGCGCAGTCCATGATGTTCCTTCACTTGAATGGGCCCAACTTACTCATCTTAAGCCCAATTAAGGCATACGATACCTTGTTAGAAAGCTTATTCAGAGGCCCTTAATTAGGTCTAGGGTTAGGTCAGGATTAATAAGCATAAATAGCAGTTTACAGCCGCACAAGCCAGAGAGAGACGGAAATTAGACAACTTTTACAATCATTGTTTTTGCTTTTACATTATTGGGCTTAATTGCTAAAAATTGTTAATTTTCGAATTTTTCACTCATCCTGACCTTGTTGCCTTGCACAGAGCACAACTAAAGCTACAGATATCGGATTCTGGTGATGTTGCTGTCCCTAGAAAGATAAGGAAGAGACCTATAGTTTCAGGTTGCGCAAGAATTGTCAAATTAGGCCAAAATCAAGGCTAAATTGGGTCCCGAGTTCTCTGGCGCGGATCAGTGTGAAGTCCATGATGATCCTTCACTTAAATGGGCCTTACTTACTCATCTTAAGCCCAATTAAGCCATATGACACCTTGTTCGAAAGCTTATTCAGAGGCCCTTAATTTGGTCTAGGGTTAGGTCAGGATTAATAAGTATAAATAGCAGTTTACAGCCGTACAAGTCAGAGAGAGACGGAAATTAGACAACTTTTACAATCATTGTTTTTTATTTTACATTATTGGCTTCATTGGGCTTATTTGCTAAACATTGTTAATTTTCGGATTTTTAACTCATCCTGACCTTGTTGCCTTGCACATATCATAACTAGAGTTACAGATATCGAATTTTGGTGATCTTACTGTCCCTAGAAAGATAAGGAAGAGACCTACAATTTCAGGTGTCACAAGAATTGTCAAATTAGGCCAAAATCAAGGCTAAATTGGGTCCCGAGTTCTCTGGCGCGGATCAGTGCGCAGTCCATGATGTTCCTTCACTTGAATAGGCCTAACTTACTCATCTTAAGCCCAATTAAGGCATATGATACCTTGTTAGAAAGCTTATTCAGAGGCCCTTAATTAGGTCTAGGGTTAGGTCAGGATTAATAAGCATAAATAGCAGTTTACAGCCGCACAAGCCAGAGAGAGACGAAAATTAAACAACTTTTACAATCATTGTTTTTGCTTTTACATTACTGGGCTTAATTGCTAAACATTGTTAATTTTCGGATTTTTCACTCATCCTGACCTTGTTGCCTTGCGCAGAGCATAACTAGAGCTACAGATATCGGATTTTGATGATTTCGCTATCCCTAGAAAGATAAGGAAGAGACCTACAATTTCAGGTTTCAGAAGAATTGTCAAATTAGGGTCCCGAGTTCTCTGGCGCGGATCAGTGCGCAGTGCATGATGTTCCTTCACTTAAATGGGCCTAACTTACTCATCTTAAGCCCAATTAAGGCATATGATACCTTGTGGGAAAGATTATTCAGAGGCCACTAATTTGGTCTAGGGTTAGGTCAGGATTAATAAGTATAAATAGCAGTTTACAGCCGCACAAGCCAGAGAGAGACGGAAATTAGACAACTTTTACAATCATTGTTTTTTCTTTTACATTATTGGCTTCATTGGGCTTATTTGCTAAACATTGTTAATTTTCGGATTTTTCACTTATCCTGACCTTGTTGCCTTGCACATAGCATAACTAGAGTTACAGATATCGTATTTTGGTGATCTTACTGTCCCTAGAAAGATAAGGAAGAGACCTATAGTTTCAGGTTTCGTAAGAATTGTCAAATTAGGCCAAAATCAAGGCTAAATTGGGTCCCGAGTTCTCTGGCGCGGATCAGTGCGCAGTCCATGATGTTCCTTCACTTAAATGGGCCCAACTTACTCATCTTAAGCCCAATTAAGGCATACGATACCTTGTTAGAAAGCTTATTCAGAGGCCCTTAATTAGGTCTAGGGTTAGGTCAGGATTAATAAGCATAAATAGCAGTTTACAGCCGCACAAGCCAGAGAGAGACGGAAATTAGAAAACTTTTACAATCATTGTTTTTGCTTTTACATTATTGGGCTTATTTGTTAAAAATTGTTAATTTTCGGATTTTTCACTCATTCTGACCTTGTTGCCTTGCGCAGAGCATAACTAGAGCTACAGATATCGGATTCAGGTGATCTTGATGTCCCTAGAAAGATAAGGAAGAGACCTATAGTTTCAGGTTGCGCAAGAATTGTCAAATTAGGCCAAAATCAAGGCTAAATTGGGTCACGAGTTCTCTGGCGCGGATAAGTGTGCAGTCCATGATGATCCTCCACTTAAATGGGCATTAATTACTCATCTTAAGCCCAATAAAGCCATATGATACCTTGTTCGAAAGCTTATTCAGAGGCCCTTAATTTGGTCTAGGGTTAGGTCAGGATTAATAAGTATAAATAGCAGTTTACAGCCGCACAAGTCAGAGAGAGACGTAAATTAGACAACTTTTACAATCATTGTTTTTTATTTTACATTATTGCCTTCATTGGGCTTATTTGCTAAACATTGTTAATTCTCGGATTTTTAACTCATCCTGACCTTGTTGCCTTGCACATATCATAACTAGAGTTACAGATATCGAATTTTGGAGATCTTACTGTCCCTAGAAAGATAAGGAAGAGACCTACAATTTCAGGTGTCACAAGATTTGTCAAATTAGGCCAAAATCAAGGCTAAATTGGGTCCCGAGTTCTCTGGCGCGGATCAGTGCGCAGTCCATGATGTTCCTTAACTTGAATAGGCCTAACTTACTCATCTTAAGCCCAATTAAGGCATATGATACCTTGTTAGAAAGCTTGTTCAGAGGCCCTTAATTAGGTCTAGGGTTTGGTCAGGATTAATAAACAAAAATAGCAGTTTACAACCGCACAAGCCAGAGAGAGACGAAAATTAAACAACTTTTACAATCATCGTTTTTGCTTTTACATTACTGGGCTAAATTGCTAAACATTGTTAATTTTCGGATTTTTCACTCATCCTGACCTTGTTGCCTTGCGCAGAGCATAACTAGAGCTACAGATATCGGATTTTGATGATTTCGCTATCCCTAGAAAGATAAGGAAGAGACCTACAATTTCGAGTTTTGAAGAATTGTCAAATTAGGGTCCCGAGTTCTCCGGCGCGGATCGGTCTGTGATGCATGATGTTCCTTCACTTAAATGGGCCTAACTTACTCATCTTAAGCCCAATTAAGGCATATGATACCTTGTGGGAAAGATTATTCAGAGGCCACTAATTTGGTCTAGGGTTAGGTCAGGATTAATAAGTATAAATAGCAGTTTACAGCCGCACAAGCCAGAGAGAGGCGGAAATTAGACAACTTTTACAATCATGGTTTTTTCTTTTACATTATTGGCTTCATTGGGCTTATTTGCTAAACATTGTTAATTTTCGGATTTTTCACTTATCCTGACCTTGTCACCTTGCAAATAGAATAACTAGAGTTACAGATATCGTATTTTGGTGATCTTACTGTCCCTAGAAAGATAAGGAAGAGACCTATAGTTTCAGGTTTCGCAAGAATTGTCAAATTAGGCCAAAATCAAGGCTAAATTGGGTCCCGAGTTCTCTGGCGCGGATCAGTGCGCAGTCCATGATGTTCCTTCACTTAAATGGGCCCAACTTACTCATCTTAAGCCCAATTAAGGCATATGATACCTTGTTGGAAAGCTTATTCAGAGGCCCTTAATTAGGTCTAGGGTTATTTCAGGATTAATAAGCATAAATAGCAGTTTACAGCCGCACAATCCAGAGAGAGACGGAAATTAGACAACTTTTACAATCATTGTTTTTGCTTTTACATTATTGGGCTTAATTGCTAAACATTGTTAATTTTCGGATTTTTCAATCATCATGACCTTGTTGCCTTGCGCAGAGCATAACTAGAGCTACAGATATCGGATTCTGGTGATCTTGCTGTCCCTAGAAAGATAAGGAAGAGACCTATAGTTTTAGGTGTCGCAAGAATTGTCAAATTTGGCCAAAATCAAGGCTAAATTGGGTCCCGAGTTCTCTGGCGCGGATCAGTGTGCAGTCCATGATGATCCTTCACTTAAATGGGTCTTACTTACTCATCTTAAGCCCAATTAAGCCATCGAAAGCTTATTCAGAGGCCCTTAATTTGGTCTAGGGTTAGATCAGGATTAATAAGCATAAATAACAGTTTACAGCCGCACAAGCCAGAGAGAGACGGAAATTAGACAACTTTTACAATCAATGTTTTTGCTTTTACATTTTTGGGCTTAATTGCTAAATATTGTTAATTTTCATATTTTTCACTCATCCTGACCTTGTTGCCTTGCGCAGAGCATAACTAGAGCTACAAATATCGGATTTTGGTGATCTTGTTGTCCCTAGAAAGATAAGGAAGAGACCTACATTTTCGTGTTTCATAAGAATTGTCAAATTAGGCCAAAACCAAGGCTAAATTGGGTCATGAGTTCTCTGGCGCGGATCAGTGTGCAGTCCATGATGTTCCTTCACTTGAATGGGCCTAACTTACTTATCTTAAGCCTAATTAAGGCATATGATACCTTGTTAGAAAGCTTATTCAGAGGCCCTTAATTAAGGCATATGATACCTTGTTGTAAAGCTTATTCAGAGGTCCTTTATTTTTATTTAGGGTTAGGTTAGGATTAATAAGCATAAATAGCATTTTACTGCCGCACAAGCCAGAGACAGACGAAAAGTACACAACTTTTACAATCATTATTTTTGCTTTTACATTATTGGGCTTAATTGGGCTTAATAGCTAAACATTGTAAATTTTCGGATTTTTCAATCATCCTGACCTTGTTGCCTTGCGTAGAGCATAACTAGAGCTACATATATCAGATTTTGGTGATCTTGTTGTCCCCAGAGAGATAAGGAAAAGACGTACAATTTCAGGTTTCACAAGAATTGTCAAAATAGGCCAAAATCAAGGCAAAATTGGGTCCCAAGTTCTCTAGCGCGGATCAGTGCCTAGTTCATGATGTTCCTTCACTTAAATGGGGCTCACTTATTTATCTTAAGCCCAATTAAGGCATATGATACCTTGTTAGAAAGCTTATTCGGAGGTCCTTTATTTTTATCTAGGGTTAGGTTTGGATTAATAAGCATAAATAGCAGTTTACTGCCGCATAAGTCAGAGACAGACGAAAAGTACACAACTTTTACAATCATTATTTTTTCTTTTACATTATCGATCTTAATTGGGCTTAATTGCTAAACATTGTTAATTTTCGGATTTTTCACTCATCCTGATCTTGTTGCCTTGCGTAGAGCATAAATAGAGCTACATATATCAGAGTTTGGTGATCTTGTTGTCCCTAGAAAGATAAGGAAAAGACCTACAATTTCAGGTTTCACAAGAATTGTCAAAATAGGCCAAAATCAAGGCTAAATTGGGTCCCGATTTCTTTGGTGCGGATCAGTGCACAGTCCATGATGTTCCTTCACTTAAATGGGTCTAACTTACTCATCTTAAGCCCAATTAAGGCATATGATACCTTGTTGGAAAGCTTATTCAGAGGCCCTTAATTTGGTCTAGGGTTGGATCAGGATTAATAAGCATAAATAGAAGTTTAATGTCGCACAAGACAGAGAGAGACGAAAATTAGACAACGTTTACACTCATTGTTTTTGCTTTTACATTATCGGGCTTAATTGCTAAACATTGTTAATTTTCGAATTTTTCCCTCATCCTGACCTTGTTGCCTTGCGTAGAGTATAAATAGAGCTACATATATCATAGTTTGGTGATCTTGTTGTCCCCAGAGAGATAAGGAAAAGACGTACAATTTCAGGTTTCACAAGAATTGTCAAAATAGGCCAAAATAAAGGCAAAATTGGGTCCCAAGTTCTCTGGCGCGGATCAGTGCCTAGTTCATGATGTTCCTTCACTTAAATGGGGCTCACTTATTTATCTTAAGCCCAATTAAGGCATATGATACCTTGTTGGAAAGCTTATTCAGTGGTTCTTTATTTTTATCTACGGTTAGGTTAGGATTAATAAGCATAAATAGCAGTTTACAGCCGCACAAGCCAGAGACAGACGAAAAGTACACAACTTTTACAATTATTATTTTTGCTTTTACATTATCGGGCTTAATTGGGCTTAATTGCTAAACATTGTTAATTTTCGGATTTTTCACTCATCCTGACCTTGTTGCCTTGAGTAGAGTATAAATAGAGCTACATATATCAGAGATTGGTGATCTTGTTGTCCCCGGAGAGATAAGGAAAAGACCTCCAATTTCAGGTTTCACAAGAATTGTCAAAATAGGCCAAAATCAAGGCTAAATTGGGTCCCGAGTTCTTTGGTGCGGATCAGTGCACAGTCCATGATGTTCCTTCACTTAAATGGGTCTAACTTACTCATCTTAAGCGCAATTAAGGCATATGATACCTTGTTGGAAAGCTTATTCAGAGGCCCTTAATTTGGTCTAGGGTTGGATCATGATTAATAAGCATAAATAGAAGTTTACTGTCGCACAAGACAGAGAGAGATGAAAATTAGACAACGTTTACACTCATTGTTTTTGCTTTTACATTATCGGGCTTAATTGCTAAACATTGTTAATTTTCGGATTTTTCACTCATCATGACCTTGTTGCCTTTCGCAGAACATAACTAGAGCTACAAATATCGGATTTTGGTGATGTTGCTGTCCCTAGAAAGATAGGGAAGAGACCAACAATTTAAGGTTTCACAAGAATTGTCAAATTAGGCCAAAATCAAGGCTAAATTGGGACCCGAGTTCTCTGGCGCTAATCAGTGCGCAGTCCATGATGTTCCTTCACTTAAATTGGCCTAACTTAGTCATCTTAAGCCCAATTAAGGCATATGATACCTTATTGGAAAGCTTATTCAGAGGCCCTTAATTTGGTCTAGGGTAAGTCAGGATTAATCAGCATAAATAGCAGTTTAAATTCGCAGAAGCCAGAGAGAGTGGAAAATTAGCCAACTTTTACAATCATTGTTTTTGCTTTTACAGTATTGGACTTAATTGCAAAACATTGTTAATTTTCGTATTTTTCACTATTCCTGACCTTGTTGCCTTGCGCAGAGCATAACTAGAGCTACAAATATCGAATTTTGGTGATCTTACTGACCCAAGATAGTGAGGTACAGACCTACAATTTCAGTTTTCACAAGGATTGTCAAATTAGGCCAAAATCAAGTCTAAATTGGGTCACGAGTTCTCTGTCTCGGATCAGTGCGCAGTCCATGATGTTCCTTCACTTAAATAGGCCTAACTTACTCATCTTAAGCCCAATTAAGGAATATGATAACTTGTTAGAAAGCTTATTCAGAGGCCGTTTATTTGGTCTAGCGTTACGTCAGGATTAATATGCATAAGTATCAGTTTACAGCAGCACATGTCAGAGAGAGACAGAAATTAGATAACTTTTACAATCATTGTTTTTGCTTTTGCGTTATTGGGCTTAATTGGGCTTAATTCCTAAACATTATTGGGCTTAATTGGTAAACATTGTTAATTTTCTGATTTTTCACTCATCCTGACCATGTGGCCTTGCGCAGAGTATAACTAGAGCTTACGATATCGGATTTTGGTGATCTTGATGTCCCTAGAAAGATAAGGAAGAGACCTACAATTTCAGGTTTCACAAGAATTGTCAAATTAGGCAAAATCAAGACTAAATTGGGTCTCGAGTTCTCTGGCGCGGATCAATGCGCAGTCCATGATGTTCCCTTCACTTTAATGGGCCTAACTTACTCATATTAAGCCCAATTAAGGAATATGATACCTTGTTGGAAAGCTTATTCAGAGGAGCTTAATTGGGTCAAGGGTTGGGTCAGGATTAGTAAGAATAAATAGCAGTTTACATCCGCACAAGCCAGAGAGAGACGGAAACTAGACAACCTTTACAATCATTGTTTTTACTTTTACATTATTGGGCTTAATTGGGCTTAATTCCTAAACATTGTTAATTTTTGGATTTTTCACTCATCTTGACCTTGTTGCCTTGCGCAGAGCATAACTAGAGAAACAGATATCGGATTTTGGTGATCTTGCTGTCCCTAGAGAGATAAGGAAGAGAACTACTATTTCAGGTTTCACAGGAGTTGTCAAATTAAGCCAAGATCAAGGCTAAATTGGGTCCCGAGTTCTCTGGCGCGGATCAGTGCGCAGTACATCATGTTCGTTCACTTAAATGGGCCTAACTTACTCATCTTAAGCCCAATTAAGGCATATGATACCTTGTTGGAAAGCTTATTCAGAGGCCTTTGATTTGGTCTAGGGTTAGGTCAGGATTAATAGGCATAAATAGTAGTTTACATCGTCATAAGCCAGAGAGAGATGGTAATCAGACAACTTTTAAAATATTTGTTTTTGCTTTTACATTATTAGGCTTTGTTGCTTAACATTGATAATTTTATGATTTTTCACTGATCCTGACCTTGTTGCCTAGTGCAGAGCATAACTAGAGCTACATATATCGGATTTTGTGATCTTGTTGTCCATAGAAAGATAAGGAAAGAGACCAACAATTTCAGGTTTCACAGAATTGTCAAATTAGGCAAAAATCAAGGCTAAATTGGGTCCCGTGTTCTCTCGGCAGGGGATCAATGCCGATCCATGATGTTCCTTCACTTAAATAGGCGTAACTTACTCATCTTAAGTCCAATTAAGGCATATGATACCTTGTTGGAAAGCTTATTCAGAGACCCTTAATTTGGTCTAGGGTTAAGTCAAGATTAAAAAGCAAAAATAACAGTTTACAGCCACAAAAGGCAGAGAGAGACAGAAATTAGACAACTTTTACAATCTTTGTTTTTGCTTTAACATTATTGGGCTTAATTGCTAAACATTGTTAATTTTTGGATTTTTCACTCGTCCTGACCTTGATGCCTTGCGCAGAGCATAACTAGAGCTACAGATATCGGATTATGGTGATCTTGCTGTCCCTAGAAATATAAGGAAGAGACCAACAACTTCAGGTTTCACAAGAATTGTCAAATTAGGCCAAAATCCAGGCTAAATTGGGTCGCGAATTCTCTCGCATGGATCAGTGCGCAGTCCATGAAGTTCCTTCACTTAAATAGGCCTAACTTACTCATCTTAAACCCAATTATGGCAAATGATACCTTGTTGGAAAGCTTATTCAGAGGCCCTTAATTTGGTCTAGGGTTATGTCAGGATTAACAAGCATAAATAGCATTTTACAGCCGTAAAATCAAGAGAGAGACGGAAATTAGACAACTTTTACAATCATTGTTTTTGCTTTTACATTATTGGGCTTAATTTATAAACATTGTTAATTCTCGGATTTTTCACTCATCCCGACCTAGTTACCTTGCGCAGAGCATAACTAGAGCTACTGATATCGGATTTTGGTGATCTTACAGTCCCTAGGATGATAAGGAAGAGACCCACAATTCCTTGTTTCACAAGAATTGTCAAATTAGGCCAAAATCAAGCCTTAATTGGGTCCCGAGTTCTCTGGCGCGGATCAGTGCGCAGTCCATGATGTTCCTTCACTTAAATGGGCCTAACTTACTCGTATCAACCCCAATTAAGGCATATGATACCTTTTGGAAAGGTTATTCAAAGACCCTTATTTTGGTCTAGGGTTAGGTCATGA
>JAUPTC010000010.1:2190611-2264936 GCA_030762895.1 Sophora flavescens | reverse complement strand
AGAGAGAGAAGGAAATTAGACAACTTTTACAATCATTGTTTTTGGTTTTACATTATTGGGCTTAATTGGACTTAATTTCTAAACATAGTTAATTTTCGGATTTTTCACTCATCCCAGTCTTGTTGCCATGCGCAGAGTATAACTAGAGCTACAGATATCGGATTTTGGTGATCTTGCTGTCCCTAGAAAGATAAGGAAGAGACCTACAATTTCATGTGACACAAGAATTGTCAAATTAGGCCAAAATCAAGGCTAAATTGGGTACGAATTTCTATGGCGCGGATCAGTGCGCAGTCCATGATGTTCCTTCACTTAAATGGGCCTAACTTACTCATCTTTAGCCCAATTAAGGCATATGATACCTTGTTGGAAAGCTTATTCAGAGGCCCTTAATTTGGTCTAGGGTTAGGTCAAGATTAATAAGCATAAATAGAAGGTTACAGCCGCACAAGCCAGAGAGAGAAGGAAATTAGACAACTTTTACAATCATTCTTTTTGGTTTTACATTATTGGGCTTAATTGCTAAACATTGTTAATTTTCGGATTTTTCACTCATCCTGGCCTTGTTGTCTTGCGCAGAGCATAACTAGAGCTACAGATATCGAATTTTGGTGATTTTGATGTCCCTAGAAAGATAAGGAAGAGACCTACAATGTCAGGTTTCACAAGAGTTGTCAAATTAGACCAAAATCAAGGCTAAATTGGGTTCCGAGTTCTCTGGCACGGATCAGTGCACAGTCCATGATATTCCTTCACTTAAATGGGACTAACTTACTCATCTTAAGCCCAATTAAGGCATATGATACAACAAGATCACTTTTATATAGTTAATTACAAAAAAATGATATGAAGTTATTTGTATAATTTAACAATATTTGTTTAGAAGTTAATTTTGTAGGGATAAACTTGGAAAAAAAATTTGAGAATGAAAAATAATCAAATCACAATAATCTTAAGCTAAAACTAATGATGCATAAAACAACTTTTTTTATCCCAAAAAAAACTTTTTTATAAATTTATTAAGCAAAGTATCAACATTGTTGATTATTTTGAAAATAACTTTTCGAAAATAAAACAACTGAAACGAAAAATCAATCTTTCTCACACATGCTTTTAAACTGAGAACCACGTCAAATAGATTTGTGTGTGTGTGTGTTAAAATAAAAGATATGATGTCACCATGATCAGTTTGACACCATGGACTGCGCACTGATCCGCGCCAGAGAACTCCGGACCCAATTTAGCCTTGATTTTGGCCTAATTTGTCAATTCTTGGGAAACCTGAAATTGTAGGACTCTTCCTTATCTTTCCAGGGACAACAAGATCACCAAAATCCGATATCTGTAGCTCTAGTTATGTTCTGCGCAAGGCAACAAGGTCAGGAAGAGTGAAAAATCCGAAAATTAACAATGTTTAGCAATTAAGCCCAATTAAGCCCAATAATGTAAAACCAAAAACAATGATTGTAAAAGTTGTCTAATTTCCTTCTCTCTCTAGCTTGTGCGGCTGTAAACTGCTATTTATGCTTTTTAATCCCGACCTAACCCTAGACCAAATTAAGGGCCTCTGAATAAGTTTTCCAACAAGGTATCATATGCCATAATTGGGCTTAAGATTAGTAAGTTAGGCCCATTTAAGTGAAGGAATTAACAATGAGTAAGTTAGGCCCATTTAAGTAAAGGAATATCATGGACTGCGCACTGATCCGCGCCAGAGAACTTGGGACCCAATTTAGCCTTGATTTTGGAATAATTTGACAATTCTTGTGAAACCTGACATTGTAGGTCTCTTCCTTATCTTTCTAGGGACAGCAAGATCACCAAAATCCAATATCTGTAGCTCAAGTTATACTCTGCGCATGGCAACAAGGTCGGGATGAGTGAAAAATCTGAAAATTAACAATGTTTAGCAATTAAGCCCAATTAAGCCCAATAATGTAAAAGCAAAAACAATGATTTTAAAAGTTGTCTAATTTACGTCTCTCTCTGGCTTGAGCGGTTTTAAAATGCTATTTATGCTTATTAATCCTGACCTAACCCTAGAGCAAATTAAGTGCCTCTGAATAAGCTTTCCAACAAGGTATCATATGCCTTAATTGGGCTTAAGATGAGTAAGTTAGGCCCATTTAAGTGAAGGAACATCATGGGCTGCGCACTGATCCGTTCCAGAGAACTTGGAACCCAATTTAGCCTTCATTTTTGCCTAATTTGACAATTCTTGTGAAACCTGAAATTGTAGGTCTCTTCCTTATCTTTCTAGGGACAGCAAGATAACAAAAATCCGATATCTGTAGCTCCAGTTATGCTCTGCGTAAGGCAACCAGGTCAGGATGAGTGAAAAATCCAAAAATTTAACAATGTTTAGCAATTAAGCCCAATTAAGCCCGATAATGTAAAAACAAAAAAATGATTGTAAAAGTTGTCTAATTTCCGTTTCTCTCTGGCTTGTGCGGCTGTAAACTGTTATTTATGCTTTTTAATCCCGACCTAACACTAGACAAAATTAAGGGCCTCTGAATAAGCTTTCCAATAAGGTATCATATGCCTCAATTGGGCTTAAGATTAGTAAGTTAGGCCCATTTAAGTGAAGGAACATCATGGACTGCGCACTGATCCGCGCCAGAGAACTCGGGACCCAATTTATCCTTGATTTTGGCCTAATTTAACAATTCTTGGCTAACCTGAAATTGTAGGACTCTTCCTTATCTTTCCAGGGACAACAAGATCACCAAAATCCGATATCTGTAGCTCTAGTTATGTTCTGCGCAAGGCAACAAGGTCAGGAAGAGTGAAAAATCCTAAAATTAACAATGTTTAGCAATTAAGCCCAATTAAGCCCAATAATGTAAAACCAAAAACAATGATTGTAAAAGTTGTCTAATTTCTTTCTCTCTCTAGCTTGTGCGGCTGTAAACTGCTATTTATGCTTTTTAATCCCGACCTAACCCTAGACCAAATTAAGGGCCTCTGAATAAGTTTTCCAACAAGGTATCATATGCCATAATTGGGCTTAAGATTAGTAAGTTAGGCCCATTTAAGTGAAGGAATTAACAATGAGTAAGTTAGGCCCATTTAAGTGAAGGAATATCATGGACTGTGCACTGATCCACGCCAGAGAAGTCGGGACCCAATTTAGCCTTGATTTTGGAATAATTTGACAATTCTTGTGAATCCTGACATTGTAGGTCTTTTCCTTATCTTTCTAGGGACAGCAAGATCACCAAAATCCGATATCTGTAGCTCAAGTTATACTCTGCGCATGGCAACAACGTCGGGATGAGTGAAAAAACTGAAAATTAACAATGTTTATCAATTAAGCCCAATTAAGCCCAATAATGTAAAAGCAAAAACAATGATTTTAAAAGTTGTCTAATTTCCGTCTCTCTGGCTTGAGCGGTTGTAAACTGCTATTTATGCTTATTAATCCTGACCTAACCCTAGAGCAAATTAAGTGCCTCTGAATAAGCTTTCCAACAAGGTATCATATGCCATAATTGGGCTTAAGATAAGCAAGTTAGGGCCATTTAAGTGAAGGAACATCATGGGCTGCGCACTGATCCGCGCCAGAGAACTCGGGACTCCATTTAGCCCTCATTTTTGCCTAATTTGACAATTCTTGTGAAACCTGAAATTGTAGGTCTCTTCCTTATCTTTCTAGGGACAGCAATATCACCAAAATCCGATATCTGTAGCTCTAGTTATGCTCTGCGCAAGGCAACCAGGTCAGGATGAGTGAAAAATCCGAAAATTAACAATGTTTAGCTATTAAGCCCAATTAAGCTCGATAATGTAAAAGCAAAAAAATGATTGTAAAAGTTGTCTAATTTTCGTCTCTCTGTGGCTTGTGTGGCTGTAAACTGCTATTTATGCTTTTTAATCCGGACCTAACCCTAGACCAAATTAAGGGCCTCTGAATAAGCTTTCCAACAAGGTATCATATGCCTTAATTGGGCTTAAGATTAGTAAGTTAGGCCCATTTAAGTGAAGGAATTTCATGGATTGTGGACTGATCCGCGCCAGAGTACTCGGGACCCAATTTAGCCTCGATTTGGGCTTAAATGATAGGGTCATCCGCGCCAGAGTACCGGGACCCAATTTAGCCTTGATTTTGGTCTAATTTGACAATTATTGTGAAACCTGAAATTGTTGGTCTAATTTGACAATTAATGTAAAAGCAAAATCAAAGATTGTAAACGTTGTCTAATTTCTGTCTCTCTCTGGCTTGTACGGCTGTAAACTGCTATTTATGCTTATTAGTCCCGACCTAACCCTAGACCAAATTAAGGGCCTCTGAATAAGCTTTCCAACAAGGTATCATATGCCTTAATTGGGCTAAAGATGAGTAAGTTAGGCCCATTTAAGTGAAGGAACATCATGGACTACGTACTGATCCGTGCCAGAGAACTTCGGACCCAATTTAGCCTTGATTTTGGCCTAAATTGACAATTCTTGTGTCACCTGAAATTGAAGGTCTCTTCCTTATCTTTCTAGGGACAGCAAGATCACCAAAATCCGATATCTGTAGCTCTAGTTATGCTCTGCGCAAGGCAACCAGGTCAGGATGAGTGAAAAATCCGAAAATTAACAATGTTTAGCAATTAAGCCTAATAATATAAAAAGCAAAAATAATGATTGTGAAAGTTGTCTAATTTTCGTCTCTCTCTTGCTTGTGCGGCCGTAAACTGCTATTTATGCTTATTAATGCTGACCTAACCCTAGACCAAATTAAGGGCCTCTGAATAAGCTTTCCAACAAGGTATCATATGCCTTAATTGGGCTAAAGATGAGTAAGTTAGGCCCATTTAACTGAAGGAACATCATGAGCTGCGCACTGATCCGTGCCAGAGAACTCGGGACCCAATTAATCCTTGATTTTGGTATAATTTAAAAACTCTTGTGAACCTGAAATTGTAGGTCCCTTCCTTATCTTTCTAGGGACAGCAAGATCATCAAAATCCGATATTTGTAGCTCTGGTTGTGCTCTACACAAGGCAACAAGGTCAAGAAGAGTGAAAAATCCGAAAATTAACAATGTTTAGCAATTATGCCCAATAATGTAAAAGCAAAAACAATGATTTTAAAAGTTGTCTAATTTCCGTCTCTCTGTTGCTTGTGCGGTTGTAAACTGCTATTTATGCTTATTAATCCTGACCTAACCCTAGAGCAAATTAAGTGCCTCTGAATAAGCTTTCCAACAAGGTATCATATGCCTTAATTGGGCTTAAGATGAGTAAGTTAGGCCCATTTAAGTGAAGGAACATTAAGGGTTGCGCACTGATCCGCGCCAGAGAACTCGGGACCCAACTTAGCCTTGATTTTTGCCTAATTTGACAATTCTTGTGAAACCTGAAATTGTAGGTCTCTTCCTTATCTTTCTTGGGACAGCAAGATCACCAAAATCCGATATCTGTAGCTCTAGTTATGCTCTGCGCAAGGCAACCAGGTCAGGATGAGTGAAAAATCCGAAAATTAACAATGTTTAGCAATTAAACCCAATTAAGTCCAATAATATAAAAAGCAAAAATAAGGATTGTAAAAGTTGTCTAATTTCCGTCTCTCTCTGGCTTTGCGGCCGTAAACTGCTATTTATGCTATTAATGCTGACCTAACCCAAGACCAAATTAAGGGCCTCTGAATAAGCTTTCCAACAATGTATCATATGCCTTAATTGGGCTAAAGATGAGTAAGTTAGACCCATTTAACTGAAAGAACATCATGAGCTGCGCACTGATCCATGCCAGAGTACTCGGGACCAAATTTAGCCTTGATTTGGTCTAATTTGACAATTATTGTGAAACCTGACATTGTTGGTCTCTTCCTTATCTTTCTAGGGACAACAAGATCACCAGAATCCGAAATCTGTAGCTCTAGTTATGCTCTGTGCAAGGCAACAAGTCAGGATGAGTGAAAAATCCGAAAATTAACAATGTTTAGCAATTAAGCCCAATATTGTAAAAGCAAAAACAATGATTGTAAAAGTTGTCTAATTTCCGTCTCTCTCTGGCTTGTGCGGCTGTAAACTGCTATTTATGCTTATTAATCCTGACCTAACCCTTGACCAAATTAAGGGCCTCTGAATAAGCTTTCCAACAAGGTATCATATGCCTTAATTGGGCTTAAGATGAGTAAGTTAGGCACATTTAAGTGAAGGAACATCATGGACTGCGCACTGACCAGCGCCAGAGAACTCGGGACCCGATTTAGCCTTGATTTTGGCCTAATTTGACAATTCTTGTGAATCCGAAATTGTAGGTGTCTTCCTTATCTTTCTAGGGACTGCAAGATCACCAAAATCCGATATCTGTAGCTCCAGTTATGCTCTGCGCAAGGCAACAAGGTCACGATGAGAGAAAAATCTGAAAATTAACAATGTTTAGCAATTAAGCCCAATTAATGCCAATAATGTAAAAGTAAAAACAATGATTGTAAAAGTTGTCTAATTTCCGTCTCTCTCTGGTTTGTGGGGCTGTAAACTGGTATTTATGCTTATTAATCCTGACCTAACCCTATACCAAATTAAGGGCCTCTGAATAAGCATTCAAACAAGGTATGATATGCCTTAATTGGGCTTAAGATGAGTAAGTTAGGCCCATTAAAGTGAAGGAACATAATGGACTGCGCACTGATCCGCTCCAGAGAAATCGGGACCCAATTTAGCCTTGATTTTGGCCTAATTTGACAATTCTTGTGAAACCTGAAATTGTAGGTCTCTTCCTTATCATTCTAGGGACAGCAACATCACCAAAATCCGATATTTGTAGCTCTAGTTATGCTCTGCGTAAGGCAACACGGTCAGGATGAGTGAAAAATCCGAAAATTAACAATGTTTAGCAATTAAGCCCAATAATGTAAAAGTGAAAACAATGATTGTAAAAGTTGTCTAATTTCGGTCTCTCTCTAGCTTGTGCGGCTGTAAACTGCTATTTATGCTTATTAATCCTGACCTAAAACTATACCAAATTAAGGGCCTCCGAATAAGCTTTCCAACAAGGTGTGATATGCCTTAATTGGGCGTAAGATGAGTAAGTTAGGCCCATTTAAGTGAGGGAACAACATGGACAGCGCACTGATCCGCGGGATAGAACTCGGGACCCAATTTTGCTTGATTTGGGAATATTTTGACAATTCTTTTGACACCTGAAATTGTAGGTCTCTTCCTTATCTTTCTAGGGACATCAAAATCACCAAAATCCGATATCTGTAGCTCTAGTTATGCTCTGCGCAAGACAACAAGGTCAGGATGAGTGAAAAATCCGAAAATTAACAATGTTTTGCAATTAAGCTCAATTAAGCCCAATAATGTAAAAGCAAAAACAATGATTGTAAAAGTTGTCTAATTTCCGTCTCTCTCTGGCTTGTGCCGGTGTAAACTGCTATTTATGCTTATTAATCCTGATATAACCCTTGACCAAATTAAGGGCCTCTGAATAAGCTTTCCGACAAGGTATCATATGCCTTAATTGGGCTTAAGATGAGTAAGTTAGGCCCATTTAAGTGAAGGAACATCATGGACTGCGCACTGATCCACGCCAGAGAACTCGGGACCGAATTTAGCCTTGATTTTGGCCTAATTTGAAAATTTTTTTGAAGGCTGAAATTATAGGTCTCATCCTTATCTTTCTGGGGACAGTAAGATCACCAAAATCCGATATCTGTATCTCTATTTATGCTTTGCACAAAGCAACAAGGTCAGGATGAGTGAAAAATCCGAAAATTAACAATGTTTAGCCATTAAGCCCAATTATGCCCAATAATGTAAAAGAAAAAACAATTATTGTAAAAGTTGTCTAATTTTCGTCTCTCTCTGGCTTGTGTGGCTGTAAACTGCTATTTAGTCTTATTAATCTTGACCTAACCCTAGACCAAATTAAAGGCATCTGAATAAGCTTTCCAACAAGGTATCATATGCCTAAATTGGGCTTAAGATGAGTAAGTTAGGCCCATTTAAGTGAAGGAACATCATGGACTGCACACTGATCCGCGCCAGAAAACTCGGGACCCAATTTAGACTTGATTTTGGCCTAATTTGACAATTCTTGGAAAACCTGAAATTGTAGGTCTCTTCCTTATCTTTCTAGGGACATCAAGATCACCAAAATCCGATATCTGTAGTTCTAGTTATGCTCTGCGCAAGGCAACAAGGTCATGATGAGTGAAAAATCCGAAAAATAACGATGTTTAGCAATTAAGCCAAATAATGTAAAATCAAAAACAATGATTGTAAAAGTTGTCTAATTTCCGTCTCTCTCTGGCTTTTGTGGCTGTAAACTACTATTTATGCTTATTAATCCTGACTAATCCCTAGACCAAATTAATGGCCTCTGAATAAGCTTTCCAACTTGGAATCATATGCTATAATTGGGCTTAAGATGAGTAAGTTAAGCCCATTTAAGTGAAGGAACATTGTGGACCGCGCACTGATCCGCGCCAGAGAACTCGGGACCCAATTTAGCCTTGATTTTTGCCCTATTTGACAATTCTTGGAAAACCTGAAATTGTAGGTCTCTTCCTTATCTTTCTAGGGACAACAAGATCACCAAAATCCAATATTTTTAGCTCTAGTTATGCTCTGTGCATGGCAACAAGGTCAGGATGAGTGAAAAATCCGAAAACTAACAATGTTTAGCAATTAAGGCCAATAATGTAAAATCAAAAACAGTGATTGAAAAAGTTGTATAATTTTCGTCTCTCTCTGGTTTGTGCGGCTGTAAACTGCTATTTAGCTTATTAATCCTGACCTAACCTAAGACCAAATTAAGGGCCTCTGAATAAGCTTTCAATCAAGGTATCATATGCCTTAATTGGGCTTAAGATGAGTAAGTTAGGCCCATTTAAGTTAAGGAACATTATGGACCGCGCACTGATCCGCGCCAGAGAACTCAGGACCCAATTTAGCCTTGATTTTTGCCTAATTTGACAATTCTTGGAAAACCTGAAATTGTAGGTCTCTTCCTTATCTTTCTAGGGACAACAAGATCACCAAAATCCGATATCTGTAGCTCTAGTTATTCTCTGCGCAAGGCAACAAGGTCAGGATGAGTGAAAAATCCGAAAGTTAACAATGTTTAGCAATTTAGCCCAATAATATAAAAGCAAAAACAACGATTGTAAAAGTTGTCAAATTTCCGTCTCTCTCTGGCTTGAGCGACTGTAAACTTCTATTTATGCTCATTAATCCTTACCTGACCCTAGACCAAATTAAGGGCCTCTGAAAAAGCATTCCAACAAGGTATCATATGCCTTAATTGGGATTAAGATGAGTAAGTTAGGCCAATTTAAGTGAAGGAACATCATGGACTGTGCACAGATCTGTGCCAGAGAACTCGGGACCCAATTTAGCCTTGATTTTGGCCTAATTTGATAGTTCTTGTGAATCCTGAAAATGTAGGTCTTTTCCTTATCTTTCTAGGGATAGCAAGATCACAGAAATCCAATATCTGTAGCTCCAGTATGCTCTGCGCAAGGCAACAAGGTCAGGATGAGTGAAAAATACGGAAGTTAACAATGTTTAGCAATTAAGCCCAATAATGTAACAGCAAAAACAACGATTGTAAAAGTAGTCTAATTTTCGTATCTCTCTGGCTTGTGCGGCTGAAAAATGCTATTTATGCTTATTAATCCTTACCTAAAACTAGACCAAATTAAGAGCCTCTGAAAAAGCTTTCCAACAATGTATCATATGCCATAATTGGGCTTAAGTTGAGTAAGTTAGGCCAATTTAAGTGAAGGAACATCATGGACTGCGCACTGATGCGCAACAGAGAACTCGGGACCCAATTTAGCCTTGATTTTGGCCTAATTTGACAGTTCTTGTGAAACTTGAAATTGTAGGTCTCTTCCTTATCTTTCTAGGGACGGCAAGATCACAAAAATCTGATTTATGTAGCTCCAGTTATGCTCTGCGCAAGGCAACAACGTCAGGATGAGTCAAAAATCCGAAAGTTAACAATGTTTAGCAATTAAGCCCAAAGAAGCCCTATAATGTTAAAGCAAAAACAATGATCATAAAAGTTGTCTAATTTTCGTCTCTCTCTGGCTTGTACGGCTGTAAAATGCTATTTATGCTTATTAATCCTGACCTAACCCTAGTCCAAATTAAGGGCCTCTGAATAAGCTTTCCAACAAGGTATCATATGCCTTAATTAGGCTTAAGATGAGTAAGTTAGGCCCATTTAAGTGAAGGAACATCATGGACTGCGCACTGATCTGTGCCAGAGAAGTCGGGACCCAATTTAGCCTTGATTTTGGCCTAATTTGACAATTCTTGTGAAACCTGAAATTGTAGGACTCTTCCTTATCTTTCTAGGAACAGCAGGATCACCAAAATCCGATATCCGTAGCTCTAGTTATGCTCTGCGCAAGGCAACAAGGTCAGGATGAGTGAAAAATCCGAAAATTAACAATGTTTAGCAACTCAACCCAATAGTGTAAAAGCAAAAACCATGATTGTAAAAGTTGTCTAATTTCCGTCTCTCTCTGGCTTGTGCGGCTGTAAACTGCATTTTATGCTTATTAGTCATGACCTAACCCTTGACCAAATTAAGGGCCTCTGAATAAGCTTTCCAACAAGGTATCAGATGCCTTAATTGGGCTTAAAATGAGTAAGTTATGCAAATTTAAGTGAACGAACATCATGGACTGCGCACTGATCGACCCAGAGAACTCGGGACCCAATTTAGCCTTGATTTTGGCCTAATTTCACAATTCTTGTGAAACCAGAAATTGTAGGTCTCTTCCTTATCTTTCTAGGGACAGCAAGATCACCAAAATCCGATATCTGTAGCTCTAGTTATGCTCTACGCAAGGCAACAAGGTCAGGATGAGTGAAAAATCCGAAAATTAACAATGTTTAGCAATTAAGCTCAACTAAGCCCTATAATGTTAAAGCAAAAATAATGATTGTAAAAGTTGTCTAATTTCAGTCTCTCTCTGGCTTGTGCAGCTGTAAACTGCTATTTGTGCTTATTAATCATGACCTAACCCTGGACCAAATTAAAGGCCTCTGAATAAGCTTTCCAACAAGGTATCATGTGCATTAATTGGGCTTAAGATGAGTAAGTTAGGCCCATTTAAGTGAAGGAACATCATGGACTGCGCACTGATCCGCGCCAAAGAACTCGGGACCTAATTTATCCTTGATTTTGGCCTAATTTGACAATTATTGTGAAACCTGAAATTGTAGGACTCTTCCTTATCTTTCTAGGAATAGCAAGATCACCAAAATCCGATATCTGTAGCACTAGTTATGCTCTGCGTAAGGCAACAAGGTCAGGATGAGTGAAAAATTCGAAAATTAACAATGTTTAGCAATTCAACCCAATAATGTAAAAGCAAAAACAATGATTGTAAAAGTTGTCTAATTTTCGTCTCTCTCTGGCTTGTGCGGCTGTAAACTGCTATTCATGCTTATTAATCCTGAACTAACCCTAGACCAAATTAAGGGCCTCTGAATAAGCTTTCCAACAAGGTATCATATGCCTTAATTAGGCTTAAGATGAGTAAGTTAGGCCCATTTAAGTGAAGGAACATCATGGACTGCGCACTGAACTGTGCCAGAGAAGTCGGGACCCAATTTAGCCTTGATTTTGGCCTAATTTGACAATTCTTGTGAAACTTGAAATTGTAGGACTCTTCCTTATCTTTCTAGGAACAGCAGGATCACCAAAATCCGATATCCGTAGCTCTAGTTATGCTCTGCGCAAGGCAACAAGGTCAGGATGAGTGAAAAATCCGAAAATTAACAATGTTTAGCAACTCAACCCAATAATGTAAAAGCAAAAACCATGATTGTAAAAGTTGTCTAATTTCCGTCTCTCTCTGGCTTGTGCGGCTGTAAACTGCATTTTATGCTTATTAGTCATGACCTAACCCTTGACCAAATTAAGGGCCTCTGAATAAGCTTTCCAACAAGGTATCAGATGCCTTAATTGGGCTTAAAATGAGTAAGTTATGCAAATTTAAGTGAACGAACATCATGGACTGCGCACTGATCCGACCCAGAGAACTCGGGACCCAATTTAGCCTTGATTTTGGCCTAATTTCACAATTCTTGTGAAACCAGAAATTGTAGGTCTCTTCCTTATCTTTCTAGGGATAGCAAGATCACCAAAATCCGATATCTGTGGTTCTAGTTATGCTCTGCGCAAGGCAACAAGGTCATGATGAGTGAAAAATCCGAAAAATAACAATGTTTAGCAATTAAGAGCAATTAAGCCAAATAATGTAAAATAAAAAACAATGATTGTAAAAGTTGTCTAATTTCCGTGTCTCTCTGGCTTTTGTGGCTGTAAACTACTATTTATGCTTATTAATCCTGACTAATCCCTAGACCAAATTAAGGGCCTCTGAATAAGCTTTCCAACAAGGAATCATATGCCTTAATTGGGCATAAGATGGGTAAGTTAAGCCCATTTAAGTGAAGGAACATTGTGGACCGCGCACTGATCCGCGCCAGAGAACTCGGGACCCAATTTAGCCTTGATTTTTGCCCTATTTGACAATTCTTGGAAAACCTGAAATTGTAGGTCTCTTCCTTATCTTTCTAGGGACAACAAGATCACCAAAATCCAATATTTTTAGCTCTAGTTATGCTCTGTGCATGGCAACAAGGTCAGGATGAGTGAAAAATCCAAAAACTAACAATGTTTAGCAATTAAGGCCAATAATGTAAAATCAAAAACAGTGATTGAAAAAGTTGTATAATTTTCGTCTCTCTCTGGTTTGTGCGGCTGTAAACTGCTATTTAGCTTATTAATCCTGACCTAACCTATGACCAAATTAAGGGCCTCTGAATAAGCTTTCAATCAAGGTATCATATGCCTTAATTGGGCTTAAGATGAGTAAGTTAGGCCCATTTAAGTGAAGGAACATTATGGACCGCGCACTAATCCGTGCCAGAGAACTCATGACCCAATTTAGCCTTGATTTTTGCCTAATTTGACAATTCTTGGAAAACCTGAAATTGTAGGTCTCTTCCTTATCTTTCTAGGGACAACAAGATCACCAAAATCCGATATCTGTAGCTCTAGTTATTCTCTGCGCAAGGCAACAAGGTCAGGATGAGTGAAAAATCCGAAAGTTAACAATGTTTAGCAATTTATCCCAATAATATAAAAGCAAAAACAACGATTGTAAAAGTTGTCAAATTTCCGTCTCTCTCTGGCTTGAGCGACTGTAAACTTCTATTTATGCTCATTAATCCTTACCTGACCCTAGACCAAATTAAGGGCCTCTGAAAAAGCATTCCAACAAGGTATCATTTGCCTTAATTGGGCTTAAGATGAGTAAGTTAGGCCAATTTAAGTGAAGGAACATCATGGACTGCGCACAGATCCGTACCAGAGAACTCGGGACCCAATTTAGCCTTGATTTTGGCCTAATTTGATAGTTCTTGTGAATCCTGAAATTGTATGTCTTTTCCTTATCTTTCTAGGGATAGCAAGATCACAGAAATCCAATATCTGTTGCTCCAGTATGCTCTGTGCAAGGCAACAAGGTCAGGATGAGTGAAAAATACGAAAGTTAACAATGTTTAGCAATTAAGCCCAATAATGTAACAGCAAAAACAACGATTGTAAAAGTAGTCTAATTTTCGTATCTCTCTGGCTTGTGCGGCTGTAAAATGCTATTTATGCTTATTAATCCTTACCTAAAACTAGACCAAATTAAGGGCCTCTGAAAAAGCTTTCCAACAATGTATCATATGCCTTAATTGGGCTTAAGATGAGTAAGTTAGGCCAATTTAAGTGAAGGAACATCATGGACTGCGCACTGATGCGCACCAGAGAACTCGGGACCCAATTTAGCCTTGATTTTGGCCTAATTTGACAGTTCTTGTGAAACTTGAAATTGTAGGTCTCTTCCTTATCTTTCTAGGGACGGCAAGATCACAAAAATCCGATTTATGTAGCTCCAGTTATGCTCTGCGCAAGGCAACAACGTCAGGATGAGTTAAAAATCCGAAAGTTAACAATGTTTAGCAATTAAGCCCAATGAAGCCCAATAATGTTAAAGCAAAAACAATGATCATAAAAGTTGTCTAATTTTCGTCTCTCTCTGGCTTGTGCGGCTGTAAAATGCTATTTATGCTTATTAATCCTGACCTAACCCTAGACCAAATTAAGGGCCTCTGAATAAGCTTTCCAACAAGGTATCATATGCCTTAATTAGGCTTAAGATGAGTAAGTTAGGCCCATTTAAGTGAAGGAACATCATGGACTGCGCACTGATCTGTGCCAGAGAAGTCGGGACCCAATTTAGCCTTGATTTTGACCTAATTTGACAATTCTTGTGAAACCTGAAATTGTAGGACTCTTCCTTATCTTTCTAGGAACAACAGGATCACCAAAATCCGATATCCGTAGCTCTAGTTATGCTCTGCGCAAGGCAACAAGGTCAGGATGAGTGAAAAATCCGAAAATTAACAATGTTTAGCAACTCAACCCAATAATGTAAAAGCAAAAACCATGATTGTAAAAGTTGTCTAATTTCCGTCTCTCTCTGGCTTGTGCGGCTGTAAACTGCATTTTATGCTTATTAGTCATGACCTAACCCTTGACCAAATTAAGGGCCTCTGAATAAGCTTTCCAACAAGGTATCAGATGCCTTAATTGGGCTTAAAATGAGTAAGTTATGCAAATTTAAGTGAACGAACATCATGGATCACAGACCGATCCGACCCAGAGAACTCGGGACCCAATTTAGCCTTGATTTTGGACTAATTTCACAATTCTTGTGAAACCAGAAATTGTAGGTCTCTTCCTTATCTTTCTTGGGACAGCAAGATCACCAAAATCCGATATCTGTAGCTCTAGTTATGCTCTACGCAAGGCAACAAGGTCAGGATGAGTGAAAAATCCGAAAATTAACAATGTTTAGCAATTAAGCTCAACTAAGCCCTATAATGTTAAAGCAAAAATAATGATTGTAAAAGTTGTCTAATTTCAGTCTCTCTCTGGCTTGTGCAGCTGTAAACTGCTATTTGTGCTTATTAATCATGACCTAACCCTGGACCAAATTAAAGGCCTCTGAATAAGCTTTCCAACAAGGTATCATGTGCATTAATTGGGCTTAAGATGAGTAAGTTAGGCCCATTTAAGTGAAGGAACATCATGGACTGCGCACTGATCCGCGCCAAAGAACTCGGGACCTAATTTATCCTTGATTTTGGCCTAATTTGACAATTATTGTGAAACCTGAAATTGTAGGACTCTTCCTTATCTTTCTAGGAATAGCAAGATCACCAAAATCCGATATCTGTAGCACTAGTTATGCACTGCGTAAGGCAACAAGGTCAGGATGAGTGAAAAATTCGAAAATTAACAATGTTTAGCAATTCAACCCAATAATGTTAAAGCAAAAACAATGATCATAAAAGTTGTCTAATCTTCGTCTCTCTCTGGCTTGTGCGGCTGTAAAATGCTATTTATGCTTATTAATCCTGACCTAACCCTAGACCAAATTAAGGGCCTCTGAATAAGCTTTCCAACAAGGTATCATATGCCTTAATTAGGCTTAAGATGAGTAAGTTAGGCCCATTTAAGTGAAGGAACATCATGGACTGCGCACTGATCTGTGCCAGAGAAGTCGGGACCCAATTTAGCCTTGATTTTGACCTAATTCGACAATTCTTGTGAAACCTGAAATTGTAGGACTCTTCCTTATCTTTCTAGGAACAGCAGGATCACCAAAATCCGATATCCGTAGCTCTAGTTATGCTCTGCGCAAGGCAACAAGGTCAGGATGAGTGAAAAATCCGAAAATTAACAATGTTTAGCAACTCAACCCAATAATGTAAAAGCAAAAACCATGACTGTAAAAGTTGTCTAATTTCCGTCTCTCTCTGGCTTGTGCGGCTGTAAACTGCATTTTATGCTTATTAGTCATGACCTAACCCTTGACCAAATTAAGGGCCTCTGAATAAGCTTTCCAACAAGGTATCAGATGCCTTAATTGGGCTTAATATGCAAATTTAAGTGAACGAACATCATGGACTGCGCACCAGAGAACTCGGGACCCAATTTAGCCTTGATTTTGGCCTAATTTCACAATTCTTGTGAAACCAGAAATTGTAGGTCTCTTCCTTATCTTTCTAGGGACAGCAAGATCACCAAAATCCGATATCTGTAGCTCTAGTTATGCTCTACGCAAGGCAACAAGGTCAGGATGAGTGAAAAATCCGAAAATTAACAATGTTTAGCAATTAAGCTCAACTAAGCCCTATAATGTTAAAGCAAAAACAATGATTGTAAAAGTTGTCTAATTTCAGTCTCTCTCTGGCTTGTGCAGCTGTAAACTGCTATTTGTGCTTATTAATCATGACCTAACCCTAGACCAAATTAAAGGCCTCTGAATAAGCTTTCCAACAAGGTATCATGTGCATTAATTGGGCTTAAGATGAGTAAGTTAGGCCCATTTAAGTGAAGGAACATCATGGACTGCGCACTGATCCGCGCCAAAGAACTCGGGACCTAATTTATCCTTGATTTTGGCCTAATTTGACAATTATTGTGAAACCTGAAATTGTAGGACTCTTCCTTATCTTTCTAGGAATAGCAAGATCACCAAAATCCGATATCTGTAGCACTAGTTATGCTCTGCGTAAGGCAACAAGGTCAGGATGAGTGAAAAATTCGAAAATTAACAATGTTTAGCAATTCAACCCAATAATGTAAAAGCAAAAACAATGATTGTAAAAGTTGTCTAATTTCCGTCTCTCTCTGGCTTGTGCGGCTGTAAACTGCTATTCATGCTTATTAATCCTGAACTAACCCTAGACCAAATTAAGGGCCTCTGAATAAGCTTTCCAACAAGGTATCAGATGCCTTAATTGGGCTTAAAATGAGTAAGTTATGCAAATTAAAGTGAACGAACATCATGGACTGCGCACTGATCCGACCCAGAGAACTCGGGACCCAATTTAGCCTTGATTTTGGCCTAATTTCACAATTCTTGTGAAACCAGAAATTGTAGGTCTCTTCCTTATCTTTCTTGGGACAACAAGATCACCAAAATCCGATATCTGTAGCTCTAGTTATGCTCTACGCAAGGCAACAAGGTCAGGATGAGTGAAAAATCCGAAAATTAACAATGCTTAGCAATTAAGCTCAACTAAGCCCTATAATGTTAAAGCAAAAATAATGATTGTAAAAGTTGTCTAATTTCAGTCTCTCTCTGGCTTGTGCAGCTGTAAACTGCTATTTGTGCTTATTAATCATGACCTAACCCTGGACCAAATTAAAGGCCTCTGAATAAGCTTTCCAACAAGGTATCATGTGCATTAATTGGGCTTAAGATGAGTATGTTAGGCCCATTTAAGTGAAGGAACATCATGGACTGCGCACTGATCCGCGCCAAAGAACTCGGGACCTAATTTATCCTTGATTTTGGCCTAATTTGACAATTATTGTGAAACCTGAAATTGTAGGACTCTTCCTTATCTTTCTAGGAATAGCAAGATCACCAAAATCCGATATCTGTAGCACTAGTTATGCTCTGCGTAAGGCAACAAGGTCAGGATGAGTGAAAAATTCGAAAATTAACAATGTTTAGCAATTCAACCCAATAATGTAAAAGCAAAAACAATGATTGTAAAAGTTGTCTAATTTCCGTCTCTCTCTGGCTTGTGCGGCTGTAAACTGCTATTCATGCTTATTAATCCTGAACTAACCCTAGACCAAATTAAGGGCCTCTGAATAAGCTTTCCAACAAGGTATCATATGCCTTAATTAGGCATAAGATGAGTAAGTTAGGCCCATTTAAGTGAAGGAACTTCATGGACTACGCACTGATCTGTGCCAGAGAAGTCGGGACCCAATTTAGCCTTGATTTTGACCTAATTTGACAATTCTTGTGAAACCTGAAATTGTAGGACTCTTCCTTATCTTTCTAGGAACAGCAGGATCACCAAAATCCGATATCCGTAGCTCTAGTTATGCTCTGCGCAAGGCAACAAGGTCAGGATGAGTGAAAAATCTGAAAATTAACAATGTTTAGCAACTCAACCCAATAATGTAAAAGCAAAAACCATGACTGTAAAAGTTGTCTAATTTCCGTCTCTCTCTGGCTTGTGCGGCTGTAAACTGCATTTTATGCTTATTAGTCATGACCTAACCCTTGACCAAATTAAGGGCCTCTGAATAAGCTTTCCAACAAGGTATCAGATGCCTTAATTGGGCTTAAAATGAGTAAGTTATGCAAATTTAAGTGAACGAACATCATGGACTGCGCACTGATCCGACCCAGAGAACTCGGGACCCAATTTAGCCTTGATTTTGGCCTAATTTCACAATTCTTGTGAAACCAGAAATTGTAGGTCTCTTCCTTATCTTTCTAGGGACAGCAAGATCACCAAAATCCGATATCTGTAGCTCTAGTTATGCTCTACGCAAGGCAACAAGGTCAGGATGAGTGAAAAATCCGAAAATTAACAATGTTTAGCAATTAAGCTCAACTAAGACCTATAATGTTAAAGCAAAAATAATGATTGTAAAAGTTGTCTAATTTCAGTCTCTCTCTGGCTTGTGCAGCTGTAAACTGCTATTTGTGCTTATTAATCATGACCTAACCCTGGACCAAATTAAAGGCCTCTGAATAAGCTTTCCAACAAGGTATCATGTGCATTAATTGGGCTTAAGATGAGTAAGTTAGGCCCATTTAAGTGAAGGAACATCATGGACTGCGCACTGATCCGCGCCAAAGAACTCGGGACCTAATTTATCCTTGATTTTGGCCTAATTTAACAATTATTGTGAAACCTGAAATTGTAGGACTCTTCCTTATCTTTCTAGGAATAGCAAGATCACCAAAATCCGATATCTGTAGCACTAGTTATGCTCTGCGTAAGGCAACAAGGTCAGGATGAGTGAAAAATTCGAAAATTAACAATGTTTAGCAATTCAATCCAATAATGTAAAAGCAAAAACAATGATTGTAAAAGTTGTCTAATTTCCGTCTCTCTCTGGCTTGTGCGGCTGTAAACTGCTATTCATGCTAATTAATCCTGAACTAACCCTAGACCAAATTAAGGGCCTCTGAATAAGCTTTCCAACAAGGTATCATATGCCTTAATTGGGCTTAAAATGAATAAGTTATGCCAATTTAAGTGAACGAACATCATGGACTGCGCACTGATCCGCGCTAGAGAACTCGGGACCCAATTTAGCCTTGATTTTGGCCTAATTTGACAATTCTTGTGAGACCAGAAATTGTAGGTCTCTTCCTTATCTTTTTTAGGGACGGCAAGATCACCAAAATCCGATATCTGTAGCTCTAGTTATGCTCTACGCAAGGCAACAAGGTCAGGATGAGTGAAAAAACCGAAAAATAACAATGTTTAGCAATTAAGCCCAACTAAGCCCTATAATGTTAAAGCAAAAGTAATGATTGTAAAAGTTGTCTAATTTCAGTCTCTCTATGGGTCGTGCAGCTGTAAATTGCTATTTATGCTTATTAATCATGACCTAACCCTGGACCAAATTAAGGGCCTCTGAATAAGCTTTCCAACAAGGTATCACATACCTTAATTGGGGTGAAGATGAGTAAGTTAGGCCCATTTAAGTGAAGGAACATCATGGACTACGCACTAATCGCGCAAAAGAACTTGGGACCCAATTTAGCCTTGATTTTGGCCTAATTTGACAATTCTTGTGAAACGTGAAATTGTAGGTCTCTTCCTTATCTTTCTAGGGACAGCAAGATCACCAAAATCCGATATATGTAGCTCTAGTTATGCTCTACTCAAGCCAACAAGGTCAGGATGAGTGAAAAATACGAAAATTAACAATGTTTTGCAATTAAGCTCAATTAAGCCCAATAATGTAAAAGGAAAACAATGATTGTAAAAGTTGTATAATTTCCGTCTCTCTCTGGCTTGTGCGACTGTAAAATGCTATTTATGCTTATTAATCCTGACCCAACCCTAGACCAAATTAAGGGCCTCTGAATAAGCTTTCCAACAAGGTAACATATGCCTTAATTGGGATTAAAATGAGTAAGTTAGGCCAATTTTAGTGAAGGAACATCATGGACTGCGCACTGATCCGTGCCAGAGAACTCGGGACCCAATTTAGCCTTTATTTGGCCTAATTTGACAATTCTTGTTAAACCTGAAATTGTAGGTCTTTTCCATATCTTTCTAGGGACGGCAAGATTACCAAAATCCGATATCTGTAGCTCTAGTTATGCTCTACGCAAGGCAACAAGGTCAGGATGAGTGAAAAAACCGAAAAATAACAATGTTTAACAATGTTATGCTCTAAGCCCGAGTTCTCTGGCACGGATCAATACGAAGTCCATGATGTTCCTTCACTTAAATGGGCCTAACTTACTCAACTTAAGCCCAATTAAGGCATGTGATACCTTTTTGGAAAGCTTATTCAGAGGCCCTTAATTTGGTCTAGGGTTAGGTCATGATTAATAAGCATAAATAGCAGTTTTTAGCCGCACAATCCAGAGAGAGACGGAAATTAGACAACTTTTACAATCATTGTTTTTGCTTTTACATTTTTGGGCTTAATTGCTTAATATTGTAAATTTTTGGATTTTTCACTCATCCTGACCTTGTTGCCTTGCGCAGAGCATAACTTGAGCTTCAGATATCGGATTTTGTTGATCTTGCTATCCCTAGAAAGATAAGGAAGAGACCTACAATTTCAGGTTCACAATAATTGTCAAATTAGGGCAAAATCAAGGCTAAATTGGGTCCCGAGTTCTCAGGCGCGGATCAGTAAGAAGTCCATGATGTTCCTTCACTTAAATTTGCCTAACTTACTCAACTTAAGCCCAATTAAGGCATATGATACCTTGTTGGAAAGCTTATTCAGAGGCCCTTAATTTGGTCTAGGGTTAGTTCAAGATTAATAAGAATAAATAGCAGTTTACAGTCGTACAAACCAGAGAGAGACGGAAATTAGACAACTTTTACAATCATTGTTTTTGCTTTTACATTATTGGTCTTAATTGCTAAACATTGTTAATTTTCGGATTTTTCACTCATCCTGACCTTGTTGCCTTGCGCAGAGCATAACTAGAGCTACAGATATCGGATTTTGGTGATCTTGCTGTCGCTAGAAAGATAAGGAAGAGGGCTACAATTTCAGTTTTCAAAAGAATTGTCAAATTAGGCCAAAATCAAGGCTAAATTGGGTCTGGAGTTCTCTAGCGTGGATCAATACGCTGTCCATGATGTTCCTTCACTTAAATGGGCCTAACTTACTCATCTTAAGGCCAATTAAGGCATATGATACCTTGTTGGAAAGCTTATTCAGAGGTCCTTAATTTGGTCTAGGGTTATATCAGGATTAATAAGCATAAATAACATTTTACAGCCGCCCAAGCCAGAGAGAGACGGAAATTAGACAACTTTTACAATCATTGTTTTTGCTTTTACATTATTGGGCTTAATTGGGCTTAATTGCTAAACATTGTTAATTTTCGGATTTTTCACTCATCCTGACCATGTTGCCTTGCGCAGAGCATAACTAGAGCTACAAATATCGGACTTTTGTGATCTTGCTGTCCCTAGAAAGATAACGAAGAAACCTACAATTTCAAGTTTCACAAGAATTGTCAAATTAGGCCAAAATCAATGCTAAATTAGGACCCGAGTTCTCTGGCGCGGATCAGTGCGCTGTCCATTATGTTCCTTCACTTAAATGGGCCTAACTTACTCATCTTAAGCACAATTAAGGAATATGATACCTAGTTGGAAAGCTTATTCAGAGGCCCTTAATTTGGTCTATGGTTAGGTCAGGATTAATAAGCATAAATAGCAGTTTTTAGCCGCACAATCCAGAGAGAGACGGAAATTAGACAACTTTTACAATCATTGTTTTTGCTTTTACATTTTTGGGCTTAATTGCTTAATATTGTAAATTTTTGGATTTTTCACTCATCCTGACCTTGTTGCCTTGCGCAGAGCATAACTTGAGCTTCAGATATCGGATTTTGTTGATCTTGCTATCCCTAGAAAGATAAGGAAGAGACCTACAATTTCAGGTTTCACAATAATTGTCAAATTAGGGCAAAATCAAGGCTAAATTGGGTCCCGAGTTCTCAGGCGCGGATCAGTAAGAAGTCCATGATGTTCCTTCACTTAAATTTGCCTAACTTACTCAACTTAAGCCCAATTAAGGCATATTATACCTTGTTGGAAAGCTTATTCAGAGGCCCTTATAATGTAAAAGCAAAAACAATGATTGTAAAAGTTGTCTAATTTCCGTCTCTCTCTGACTTGTGCTGTTGTAAACTGCTATTTATGCTCATTAATCCTGACCTAACCCTAGACCAAATTAAGGGCCTCTGAATAAGCTTTACAACAAGGTATCATATACCTTAATTGGCCTTAAGATGAGTAAGTTAGGCCCATTTAAGTGAAGGAACATCATGGAAAACGCACTGATCCGCCCCAGAGAACTCTGGACCAAATTTAGCTTCGATTTAGGCCTAATTTGACAATTCTTTTGAAACCAGAAATTGTAGGTCTCTTCGTTATCTTTCTAGCGACAGCAAGATCACCAAAATCCGATATCTGTAGCTCTAGTTATGCTCTGCGCAAGGCAACAAGGTCAGGATGAGTGAAAAATCCGAAAATTAACAATGTTTAGCAATTAAGACCAATAATGTAAAAGCAAAAACAATGATTGTAAAAGTTGTCTAATTTCCGTCTCTCTCTGGTTTGTACGACTGTAAACTGCTATTTATTCTTATTAATCTTGAACTAACCCTAGACCAAATTAAGGGCCTCTGAATAAGCTTTCCAACAAGGTATCATATGCCTTAATTGGGCTTAAGTTGAGTAAGTTAGGCAAATTTAAGTGAAGGAACATCATGGACTTCTTACTGATCCGCGCCTGAGAACTCGGGACCCAATTTAGCCTTGATTTTGCCCTAATTTGACAATTATTGTGAACCTGAAATTGTAGGTCTCTTCCTTATCTTTCTAGGGATAGCAAGATCAACAAAATCCGATATCTGAAGCTCAAGTTAAGCTCTGCGCAAGGCAACAAGGTCAGGATGAGTGAAAAATCCAAAAATTTACAATATTAATAAATTAAGCCCAAAAATGTAAAAGCAAAAACAATGATTGTAAAAGTTGTCTAATTTCCGTCTCTCTCTGGATTGTGCGGCTAAAAACTGCTATTTATGCTTATTAATCCTGACCTAACCATAGACCAAATTAAGGGCCTCTGAATAAGCTTTCCAACTAGGTATCATATTCCTTAATTGTGCTTAAGATGAGTAAGTTAGGCCCATTTAAGTGAAGGAACATCATGGACAGCGCACTGATCCGCGCCAGAGAACTCAGGACCTAATTTAGCATTGATTTAGGCCTAATTTGACAATTCTTGTGAAACTTGAAGTTGTAGGTCTCTTCGTTATCTTTCTAGGGACAGCAAGATCACAAAAGTCCGATATTTGTAGCTCTAGTTATGCTCTGCACAAGGCAACATGGTCAGGATGAGTGTAAAATCCGAAAATTAACAATGTTTAGCAATTAAGCCTAATTTATCCCAATAATGTAAAAGCAAAAACAATGATTGTAAAAGTTGTCTAATTTCCGTCTCTCTATGAATTGTGCGGCTGTAAACTGCTATTTATGCTTTTTAATCCTGACCTAACCCTAGACCAAATTAAGGGCCTCTGAATTAGCTTTCGAACAAGGTATCATATGCCTTAATTGGGCTTAATATGAGTAAGTCAGGCCCATTTAAGTGAAGGAACATCATGGACTGCGCACTGATCCACGGCAGAGAACTCGGGACCCAATTTAGCCTTCATTTTGGCCTAATTTGACAATTCTTGTGAAAGCTAAAATTCTAGGTCTATTCCTTTTCTTTCTAGGGACAGCAAGGTCACCAAAATCGGATATCAGTAGCTCTAGTTACGCTCTGCGCAAGCCAACAAGGTTAGGATGATAGTAAAATCCGAAAATTAACAATGTTTAGCAATTTAGCCCAATTAAGCCCAATAATGCAAAACCAAAAACAATGATTGTAAAAGTCGTCTAATTTCCGTCTCTCTCTGACTTGTGCTGTCGTAAACTGCTATTTATGCTCATTAATCCTGACCTAACCCTAGACCAAATTAAGGGCCTCTGAATAAGCTTTACAACAAGGTATCATATACCTTAATTGACCTTAAGATGAGTAAGTTAGGCCCATTTAAGTGAAGGAACATCATGGACAACGCACTGATCCACCCCAGAGAACTCCGGACCCAATTTAGCTTCGATTTAGGCCTAATTTGAGAATTCTTGTGGCACCTGAAAATGTAGGTCTCTTCCTTATCTTTCTAGGGACTGCATGATCACCAAAATCCGATATCGTTATCTCTAGTTTTGCTTTGCGCAAGACAACAAGGTCAGGATGAGTGAAAAATCCGAAAATTAACAATGTTTAGCAATTAAGCCCAATTATGGCCAATAATGTAAAAGCAAAAACAATGATTGTAAAATTTGTCTAATTTCCGTCTCTCTCTGGCTTGTGCGGCTGTAAACAGCTATTTATGCTTATTAATCTTGACCTAACCCAAGACAAAATTAAGGGCCTCTGAATAAGATTTCCAACAAGGTATCATATGCCTTAATTGGGCTTAAGATGAGTAAGTTAGGCCCATTTAAGTGAAGGAACATCTTGGATTGCGCACTGATCCGCACCAGAGAACTCCAGACCCAATTTAGCATTGATTTTGGCCTAATTTGACAATTCTTGTGAAAACTGAAATTGTAGGTCTCTTCGTTATCTTTCTAGGTACAACAAGATCACAAAAATCCGATATCTATAGCTCAAGTTATGCTCTGCGCAAGGCAACAAGGTCAGGATGAGTATAAAATACGAAAATTAACAATGTTTAGTAATTAAGCCCAATTAAGCCCAATAATGTAAAAGCAAAAATAATGATAGTAAAAGTTGTCTAATTTCCGTCTCTCTCTGAATTGTGCGGCAGTAAACTGCTATTTATGCTTATTAATCCTGACCTAACCATAGACCAAATTAAGGGCCTCTGAATAAGCTTTCCAACTAGGTATCATATGCCTTAATTGGGCTTCAGATGAGTAAGTTAGGCCCATTTAAGTGAAGGAACATCATGGACAACGCACTGATCCGCGCCAGAGAACTCGGGACCTAATTTAGCATTGATTTTGGCCTAATTTGACAATTCTTGTGAAACTTGAAATTGTAGGTCTCTTCGTTATCTTTCTAGGGACAGCAAGGTCACAAAAATCCGATATCAGTAGCTCTAGTTATGCTCTGCGCAAGCCAACAAGGTCAAGATGAGTGTAAAATCCAAAAATTAACAATGTTTAGCAATTAAGCCCAATTAAGCCCAATAATGTAAAAGCAAAAACAATGATTGTAAAAGTTGTCTAATTTCCGCCTCTCTCTGAATTGTGCGGCTGTAAACTGCTATTTATGCCTATTATTGCTGACCTAACCCTAGACCAAATTAAGGGCCTCTGAATTAGCTTTCCAACAAGGTATCATATGCCTTAATTGGCCTTAAGATGAGTAAGTTAGGCCCATTTAAGTGAAGGAACATCATGGACAACGCACTGATCCGCCCCAGAGAACTCTAGACCCAATTTAGCTTCGATTTAGGCCTAATTTGACAATTCTTTTGAAACCAGAAATTGTTGGTCTCTTCGTTATCTTTCTTGGGACAACAAGATCACAAAAATCCGATATCTGTAGCTCTAGTTATGCTCTGTGCAAGGCAACAAGGTCAGGATGAGTTTAAAATCCGAAAATTAAAAATGTTTAGCAATTAAGCCCATTTAAGCCCAATAATGTAAAAGCAAAAACAATGATTGTAAAAGTCGTCTAATTTCCGTCTCTCTCTGGCTTGTGCGGCAGTAAACTATTATTTATGCTTATTAATCCTGACCTAACCCCAGACCAAATTTAGGGCCTCTGAACAAGCTTTCCAACAAGGTATCATATGCCTTAATTGGGCTTAAGATGAGTAAGTTAGGCCCATTTAAGTGAAGGAACATCTTGGATTGCGCACTGATCCGTGCCAGAGAACTCCGGACCCAATTTAGCCTTGATTTTGGCCTAATTTGACAATTCTTGTGAAACCTGAAATTGTAGGTCTCTTCGTTATCTTTCTAGGGACAGCAAGATCACCAAAATCCGATATCTGTAGCTCTAGTTATGGTCTGCGCAAGGCAACCATGTTAAGATGAGTGAAAAACTCGAAAATTAACAATGTTTAGCAATTAAGCCCAATTAAGCCCAATAATGTAAAAGCTAAAACAATGATTGTAAAAGTTGTCTAATTTCCGTCTCTCTTTGGCTTGGACGGCTGTAAAATGTTATTTATGCTTATTAATCCTGACATAACCCTAGACCAAATTAAGGACCTCTGAATAAGCTTTCCAACAAGGTATCATATACCTTAATTGGCCTTAAGATGAGTAAGTTAGGCCCATTTAAGTGAAGGAACATCATGGACAGCGTACTGATCCACGACAGAGAACTCCAGACCCAATTTAGCCTTGATTTTGGCCTAACTTGACAATTCTTTTGAAAACTGAAATTGTAGCCCTCTTCCTTATCTTTCTACGACAGCAAGATCACCAAAATCCGATCTCTGTAGCTCTAGTTATGCTCTGCGCAAGGCAACCAGGTCAGGATGAGTGAAAAATCCGAAAATTAACAATGTTTAGCAATTAAGACCAATAATGTAAAAGCAAAAACAATGATTGTAAAAGTTGTCTAATTTCCGTCTCTCTCTGGTTTGTACGGCTATAAACTGCTATTTATTCTTATTAATCTTGAACTAACCCTAGACCAAATTAAGGGCCTCTGAATAAGCTTTCCAACAAGGTATCATATGCCTTAATTGGGCTTAAGTTGAGTAAGTTAGGCAAATTTAAGTGAAGGAACATCATGGACTTCTTACTGATCCGCGCCTGAGAACTCGGGACCCAATTTAGCCTTGATTTTGCCCTAATTTGACAATTATTGTGACACCTGAAATTGTAGGTCTCTTCCTTATCTTTCTAGGGATAGCAAGATCAACAAAATCCGATATCTGAAGCTCAAGTTATGCTCTGCGGAAGGCAACAAGGTCAGGATGAGTGAAAAGTCCAAAAATTTACAATATTAAGCAATTAAGCCCAAAAATGTAAAAGCAAAAACAATGATTGTAAAAGTTGTCTAATTTTCGTCTCTCTCTGGATTGTGCGGCTAAAAACTGCTATTTATGCTTATTAATCCTGACCTAACCATAGACCAAATTAAGGGCCTCTGAATAAGCTTTACAACTAGGTATCATATGCCTTAATTGGGCTTCAGATGAGTAAGTTAGGCCCATTTAAGTGAAGGAACATCATGGACAGCGCACTGATCCGCGCCAGAGAACTCGGGACCTAATTTAGCATTGATTTTGGCCTAATTTGACAATTCTTGTGAAACTTGAAATTGTAGGTCTCTTCGTTATCTTTCTAGGGACAGCAAGGTCACAAAAATCCGATATCAGTAGCTCTAGTTATGCTCTGCGCAAGCCAACAAGGTCAAGATGATTGTAAAATCCAAAAATTAACAATGTTTAGCAATTAAGCCCAATTAAGCCCAATAATGTAAAAGCAAAAACAATGATTGTAAAAGTTGTCTAATTTCCGTCTCTCTCTGAATTGTGCGGCTGTAAACTGCTATTTATGCCTATTATTGTTGACCTAACCCTAGACCAAATTAAGGGCCTCTGAATTAGCTTTCCAACAAGGTATCATATGCCTTAATTGGCCTTAAGATGAGTAAGTTAGGCCCATTTAAGTGAAGGAACATCATGGACAACGCACTGATCCGCCCCAGAGAACTCTAGACCCAATTTAGCTTCGATTTAGGCCTAACTTGACAATTCTTTTGAAACCAGAAATTGTAGGTCTCTTCGTTATCTTTCTAGGGACAACAAGATCACAAAAATCCGATATCTGTAGCTCTAGTTATGCTCTGTGCAAGGCAACAAGGTCAGGATGAGTTTAAAATCCGAAAATTAACAATGTTTAGCAATTAAGCCCATTTAAGCCCAATAATGTAAAAGCAAAAACAATGATTGTAAAAGTCGTCTAATTTCCGTCTCTCTCTGGCTTGTGCGGCAGTAAACTGTTATTTATGCTTATTAATCCTGACCTAACTCCAGACCAAATTTAGGGCCTCTGAACAAGCTTTCCAACAAGGTATCATATGCCTTAATTGGGCTTAAGATGAGTAAGTTAGGCCCATTTAAGTGAAGGAACATCTTGGATTGCGCACTGATCCGTGCCAGAGAACTCCGGACCCAATTTAGCCTTGATTTTGGCTTAATTTGACAATTCTTGTGAAACCTGAAATTGTAGGTCTCTTCGTTATCTTTCTAGGGACAGCAAGATCACCAAAATCCGATATCTGTAGCTCTAGTTATGGTCTCACGCAAGGCAACCATGTTAAGATGAGTGAAAAACTCGAAAATTAACAATGTTTAGCAATTAAGCCCAATTAAGCCCAATAATGTAAAAGCTAAAACAATGATTGTAAAAGTTGTCTAATTTCCGTCTCTCTTTGGCTTGGACGGCTGTAAAATGTTATTTATGCTTATTAATCCTGACATAACCCTAGACCAAATTAAGGACCTCTGAATAAGCTTTCCAACAAGGTATCATATACCTTAATTGGCCTTAAGATGAGTAAGTTAGGCCCATTTAAGTGAAGGAACATCATGGACAGCGTACTGATCCACGACAGAGAACTCCAGACCCAATTTAGCCTTGATTTTGGCCTAACTTGACAATTCTTTTGAAAACTGAAATTGTAGCCCTCTTCCTTATCTTTCTACGACAGCAAGATCACCAAAATCCGATCTCTGTAGCTCTAGTTATGCTCTGCGCAAGGCAACCAGGTCAGGATGAGTGAAAAATCCGAAAATTAACAATGTTTAGCAATTAAGACCAATAATGTAAAAGCAAAAACAATGATTGTAAAAGTTGTCTAATTTCCGTCTCTCTCTGGTTTGTACGGCTATAAACTGCTATTTATTCTTATTAATCTTGAACTAACCCTAGACCAAATTAAGGGCCTCTGAATAAGCTTTCCAACAAGGTATCATATGCCTTAATTGGGCTTAAGTTGAGTAAGTTAGGCAAATTTAAGTGAAGGAACATCATGGACTTCTTACTGATCCGCGCCTGAGAACTCGGGACCCAATTTAGCCTTGATTTTGCCCTAATTTGACAATTATTGTGACACCTGAAATTGTAGGTCTCTTCCTTATCTTTCTAGGGATAGCAAGATCAACAAAATCCGATATCTGAAGCTCAAGTTATGCTCTGCGGAAGGCAACAAGGTCAGGATGAGTGAAAAGTCCAAAAATTTACAATATTAAGCAATTAAGCCCAAAAATGTAAAAGCAAAAACAATGATTGTAAAAGTTGTCTAATTTTCGTCTCTCTCTGGATTGTGCGGCTAAAAACTGCTATTTATGCTTATTAATCCTGACCTAACCATAGACCAAATTAAGGGCCTCTGAATAAGCTTTACAACTAGGTATCATATGCCTTAATTGGGCTTCAGATGAGTAAGTTAGGCCCATTTAAGTGAAGGAACATCATGGACAGCGCACTGATCCGCGCCAGAGAACTCGGGACCTAATTTAGCATTGATTTTGGCCTAATTTGACAATTCTTGTGAAACTTGAAATTGTAGGTCTCTTCGTTATCTTTCTAGGGACAGCAAGGTCACAAAAATCCGATATCAGTAGCTCTAGTTATGCTCTGCGCGCAAGCCAACAAGGTCAAGATGATTGTAAAATCCAAAAATTAACAATGTTTAGCAATTAAGCCCAATTAAGCCCAATAATGTAAAAGCAAAAACAATGATTGTAAAAGTTGTCTAATTTCCGTCTCTCTCTGAATTGTGCGGCTGTAAACTGCTATTTATGCCTATTATTGTTGACCTAACCCTAGACCAAATTAAGGGCCTCTGAATTAGCTTTCCAACAAGGTATCATATGCCTTAATTGGCCTTAAGATGAGTAAGTTAGGCCCATTTAAGTGAAGGAACATCATGGACAACGCACTGATCCTCCCCAGAGAACTCTAGACCCAATTTAGCTTCGATTTAGGCCTAATTTGACAATTCTTTTGAAACCAGAAATTGTAGGTCTCTTCGTTATCTTTCTAGGGACAACAAGATCACAAAAATCCGATATCTGTAGCTCTAGTTATGCTCTGTGCAAGGCAACAAGGTCAGGATGAGTTTAAAATCCGAAAATTAACAATGTTTAGCAATTAAGCCCATTTAAGCCCAATAATGTAAAAGCAAAAACAATGATTGTAAAAGTCGTCTAATTTCCGTCTCTCTCTGGCTTGTGCGGCAGTAAACTGTTATTTATGCTTATTAATCCTGACCTAACCCCAGACCAAATTTAGGGCCTATGAACAAGCTTTCCAACAAGGTATCATACGCCTTAATTGGGCTTAAGATGAGTAAGTTAGGCCCATTTAAGTGAAGGAACATCTTGGATTGCGCACTGATCCGTGCCAGAGAACTCCGGACCCAATTTAGCCTTGATTTTGGCTTAATTTGACAATTCTTGTGAAACCTGAAATTGTAGGTCTCTTCGTTATCTTTCTAGGGACAGCAAGATCACCAAAATCCGATATCTGTAGCTCTAGTTATGGTCTGCGCAAGGCAACCATGTTAAGATGAGTGAAAAACTCGAAAATTAACAATGTTTAGCAATTAAGCCCAATTAAGCCCAATAATGTAAAAGCAAAAACAATGATTGTAAAAGTTGTCTAATTTCCGTCTCTCTCTGGCTTGGACGGCTGTAAAATGTTATCTATGCTTATTAATCCTGACATAACCCTAGACCAAATTAAGGACCTCTGAATAAGCTTTCCAACAAGGTATCATATGCCTTAATTGGCCTTAAGATGAGTAAGTTAGGCCCATTTAAGTGAAGGAACATCATGGACAGCGTACTGATCCACGACAGAGAACTCCAGACCCAATTTAGCCTTGATTTTGGCCTAACTTGACAATTCTTTTGAAAACTGAAATTGTAGCCCTCTTCCTTATCTTTCTAGCGACAGCAAGATCACCAAAATCCGATATCTGTAGCTCTAGTTATGCTCTGCGCAAGGCAACCAGGTCAGGATGAGTGAAAAATCCGAAAATTAACAATGTTTAGCAATTAAGACCAATAATGTAAAAGCAAAAACAATGATTGTAAAAGTTGTCTAATTTCCGTCTCTCTCTGGTTTGTACGGCTATAAACAGCTATTTATTCTTATTAATCTTGAACTAACCCTAGACCAAATTAAGGGCCTCTGAATAAGCTTTCCAACAAGGTATCATATGCCTTAATTGGGCTTAAGTTGAGTAAGTTAGGCAAATTTAAGTGAAGGAACATCATGGACTTCTTACTGATCCGCGCCTGAGAACTCGGGACCCAATTTAGCCTTGATTTTGCCCTAATTTGACAATTATTGTGAAACCTGAAATTGTAGGTCTCTTCCTTATCTTTCTAGGGATAGCAAGGTCAACAAAATCCGATATCTGAAGCTCAAGTTATGCTCTGCGCAAGGCAACAAGGTCAGGATGAGTGAAAAATCCAAAAATTTACAATATTAAGCAATTAAGCCCAAAAATGTAAAAGCAAAAACAATGATTGTAAAAGTTGTCTAATTTCCGTCTCTCTCTGGATTGTGCGGCTAAAAACTGCTATTTATGCTTATTAATCCTGACCTAACCATAGACCAAATTAAGGGCCTCTGAATAAGCTTTACAACTAGGTATCATATTCCTTAATTGTGCTTAAGATGAGTAAGTTAGGCCCATTTAAGTGAAGGAACATCATGGACAGCGCACTGATCCGCGCCAGAGAACTCGGGACCTAATTTAGCATTGATTTTGGCCTAATTTGACAATTCTTGTGAAACTTGAAGTTGTAGGTCTCTTCGTTATCTTTCTAGGGACAGCAAGATCACAAAAGTCCGATATTTGTAGCTCTAGTTATGCTCTGTGCAAGGCAACAAGGTCAGGATGAGTGTAAAATCCGAAAATTAACAATGTTTAGCAATTAAGCCTAATTTATCCCAATAATGTAAAAGCAAAAACAATGATTGTAAAAGTTGTCTAATTTCCGTCTCTCTCTGAATTGTGCGGCTGTAAACTGCTATTTATGCTTATTAATCCTGACCTAACCCTAGACCAAATTAAGGGCCTCTGAATTAGCTTTCCAACAAGGTATCATATGCCTTAATTGGGCTTAATATGAGTAAGTCAAGCCCATTTAAGTGAAGGAACATCATGGACTGCGCACTGATCCACGACAGAGAACTCGGGACCCAATTTAGCCTTCATTTTGGCCTAATTTGACAATTCTTGTGAAAGCTAAAATTCTAGGTCTATTCCTTTTCTTTCTAGGGACAGCAAGGTCACCAAAATCGGATATCAGTAGCTCTAGTTACGCTCTGCGCAAGCCAACAATGTCAGGATGAGAGTAAAATCCGAAAATTAACAATGTTTAGCAATTAAGCCCAATAATGTAAAACCAAAAACAATGATTGTAAAAGTTGTCTAATTTCCGTCTCTCTCTGACTTGTACTGTTGTAAACTGCTATTTATGCTCATTAATCCTGACCTAACCCTAGACCAAATTAAGGGCCTCTGAATAAGCTTTACAACAAGGTATCATATACCTTAATTGACCTTAAGATGAGTAAGTTAGGGCCATTTAAGTGAAGGAACATCATGGACAGCGCACTGATCTACCCCAGAGAACTCCGGACCCAATTTAGCTTCGATTTAGGCCTAATTTGAGAATTCTTGTGGCACCTGAAAATGTAGGCCTCTTCCTTATCTTTCTAGGGACTGCATGATCACCAAAATCCGATATCTTTATCTCTAGTTTTGCTTTGCGCAAGACAACAAGGTCAGGATGAGTGAAAAATCCGAAAATTAACAATGTTTAGCAATTAAGCCCAATTATAGCCAATAATGTAAAAGCAAAAACAATGATTGTAAAATTTGTCTAATTTCCGTCTCTCTCTGGCTTGTGCGGCTGTAAACTGCTATTTATGCTTATTAATCTTGACCTAAACCAAGACAAAATTAAGGGCCTCTGAATAAGATTTCCAACAAGGTATCATATGCCTTAATTGGGCTTAAGATGAGTAAGTTAGGCCCATTTAAGTGAAGGAACATCTTGGATTGCGCACTGATCCGCACCAGAGAACTCCAGACCCAATTTAGCATTGATTTTGTCCTAATTTGACAATTCTTGTGAAAACTGAAAATGTAGGTCTCTTCGTTATCTTTCTAGGGACAGCAAGATTACAAAAATCCGATATCTATAGCTCAAGTTATGCTCTGCGCAAGGCAACAAGGTCTGGATGAGTGTAAAATACGAAAATTAACAATGTTTAGTAATTAAGCCCAATTAAGCCCAATAATGTAAAAGCAAAAATAATGATTGTAAAAGTTGTCTACTTTCTGTCTCTCTCTGAATTGTGCGGCAGTAAACTGCTATTTATGCTTATTAATCCTGACCTAACCATACACCAAATTAAGGGCCTCTGAATAAGCTTTCCAACTAGGTATCATATGCCTTAATTGGGCTTCAGATGAGTAAGTTAGGCCCATTTAAGTGAAGGAACATCATGGACAGCGCACTGATCCGCGCCAGAGAACTCGGGACCTAATTTAGCATTGATTTTGGCCTAATTTGACAATTCTTGTGAAACTTGAAATTGTAGGTCTCTTCGTTATCTTTCTAGGGACAACAAGGTCACAAAAATCCGATATCAGTAGCTCTAGTTATGCTCTGCGCAAGGCAACAAGGTCAGGATGAGTGTAAAATCCAAAAATTAACAATGTTTAGCAATTACTCCCAATTAAGCCCAATAATGTAAAAGCAAAAATAATGATTGTAAAAGTTGTCTAATTTCCGTCTCTCTCTGAATTGTGCGGCTGTAAACTGCTATTTATGCCTATTAATGCTGACCTAACCCTAGACCAAATTAAGGGCCTCTGAATTAGCTTTCCAACAAGGTATCATATGCCTTAATTGGGCTTAATATGAGTAAGTCAGGCCCATTTAAGTGAAGGAACATCATGGATGCACAGCCGATCCACGAGAGAGAACTCGGGACCCAATTTAGCCTTCATTTTGGCCTAATTTGACCATTCTTGTGAAAGCTAAAATTCTAGGTCTATTCCTTTTCTTTCTAGGGACAGCAAGGTCACCAAAATCGGATATCAGTAGCTCTAGTTATGCTCTGCGCAAGCCAACAAGGTCAGGATGAGAGTAAAATCCGAAAATTAACAATGTTTAGCAATTAAGCCCAATTAAGCCCAATAATGCAAAACCAAAAACAATGATTGTAAAAGTTGTCTAATTTCCTTCTCTCTCTGACTTGTGCTGTTGTAAACTGCTATTTATGCTCATTAATTCTGACCTAACCCTAGACCAAATTAAGGGCCTCTGAATAAGCTTTACAACAAGGTATCATATACCTTAATTGGCCTTAAGATGAGTAAGTTAGGCCCATTTAAGTGAAGGAACATAATGGACAGCGCGCTGATCCGCGCCAGAGAACTCCTTACCCAATTTAGCCTTGATTTAGGCCTAATTTGACAATTCTTGTGGCACCTGAAAATGTAGGTCTCTTCCATATCTTTCTAGGGACAGCATGATCACCAAAATCCGATATCTTTATCTCTAGTTATGCTTTGCGCAAGACAACAAGGTCAGGATGAGTGAAAAATCCGAAAATTAACAATGTTTGGCAATTAAGCCCAATTATGGCCAATAATGTAAAAGCAAAAACAATGATTGTAAAATTTGTCTAATTTCCGTCTCTCTCTGGCTTGTGCGGCTGTAAACTGCTACTTATGCTTATTAATCTTGACCTAACCCAAGACAAAATTAAGGGCCTCTGAATAAGTTTTCCAACAAGGTATCATATGCCTTAATTGGGCTTAAGATGAGTAAGTTAGGCCCATTTAAGTGAAGGAACATCTTGGATTGCGCACTGATCCGCAGCAGAGAACTCCGGACCCAATTTAGCATTGATTTTGGCCTAATTTAACAATTCTTGTGAAACTTGAAATTGTAGGTCTTTTCGTTATCTTTCTAGGGACAACCAGATCAGCAAAATCCGATATCTGTAGCTCTACTTGTACTCTGCGCAAGGCAACAAGGTTAAGATGAGTGAAAAACTCGAAAATTAACAATTGTTATCAATTAAGCCCAATTAAGCCCAATAATGTAAAAGCAAAAACATTGATTGCAAAAGATGTCTAATTTCCGTCACTCAGTGGCTTGTGCGACTGTAAACTGTTATTTATGCTTATTAATCATGACCTAACCCTAGACCAAATTAAGGACCTCTGAATAAGCTTTCCAACAAGGTATCATATGCCTTAATTGGCCTTAAGATGAGTAAGTTAGGCCCATTTAAGTGAAGGAACATCATGGACAGCACACTGATCCGCGCCGGAGAACTCCACACCCAATTTAGCCTTGATTTTGGCATAATTGGACAATTCTTGTGAACCCTGAAATTGTAGGTCTCTTCCTTATCTTTCTAGGGACAGCAAGATCACCAAAATCCGATATCTGTAGCTCTAGTTATGCTCTTCGCAAGGCAACAAGGTCAGGATGAGTGAAAAATCCGAAAATTAACAATGTTTAGCAATTAAGCCCAATAATGTAAAAGCAAAAACAATGATTGTAAAAGTTGTCTAATTTCCGTCTCTCTCTGGAATGTGCGGTTGTGAACTGCTATTTATGCTTATTAATCCTGACCTAACCATAGACCAAATAAAGGGCCTCTAAATAAGCTTTCCAACAAGGTATCATATGCCTTAATTGGGCTTAAGATGAGTAAGTTAGGCCCACTTAAGTGAAGGAACATCATGGACAGCGCACTATTCCGCGCCAGAGAACTCGGGACCCAATTTAGCCTTAATTTTGGCCTAATTTGACAATTCTTGTGAAAACTGAAATTGTAGGTCTCTTCGTTATCTTTCTAGGGACAGCAAGATCACAAAAATCCGATATCTATAGCTCAAGTTATGCTCTGCGCAAGGCAACAAGGTCAGGATGAGTGTAAAATACGAAAATTAACAATGTTTAGTAATTAAGCCCAATTAAGCCCAATAATGTAAAAGAAAAAATAATGATTGTAAAAGTTGTCTAATTTCTGTCTCTCTCTGAATTGTGCGGTAGTAAACTGCTATTTATGCTTATTAATCCTTACCTAACGATAGACCAAATAAAGGGCCTCTGAATAAGCTTTCCAACAAGGTATCATATGCCATAATTGGGCTTCAGATGAGTAAGTTAGGCCCATTTAAGTGAAGGAACATCATGGACTGTGCACTGATCCACGGCAGAGAACTCGGGACCCAATGTAGCCTTCATTTTGGCCTAATTTGACAATTCTTGTGCAAGCTGAAATTATAGGTCTCTTCTTTTTCTTTCTAGGGACTGCAAGGTCACCAAAATCATATATTAGTAGCTCAAGTTATGCTCTGCGCAACGCAACAAGGTCAAGATGAGTGTAAAATCCAAAAATTAACAATGTTTTGCAATTAAGCCAATAATGTAAAACCAAAAACAATGATTGTAAAAGTTGTCTAATTTCCGTCTCTCTCTGGCTTGTGCGGCTGTAAACTGCTATTTATGCTTATTAATCCTGATCTAACCCGAGACCAAATTAAGGGCCTCTGAATAAGCTTTCCAACAAGGTATCATATGCCTTAATTGGGCTTAAGATGAGTATGTTAGGCCCATTTAAGTGAAGGAACATCATGGACTGCGCACAGATACGCACCAGAGAAATAGGGACCCAATTTAGCCTTGATTTTGGCCTAATTTGACAATTCCTTTGAAACCTGAAATTGTAGGTCTCTTCCTTATCTTTCTAAGGACAGCAAGATCCCAAAAATCCGATATCCGTAGCTCTAGTTATGCTCTGCACAAGGAAACAAGGTCAGGATGTGTGAAAAATCCGAAAATTAACAATGTTTAGCAATTAATCCCAATTAAGCCCAATAATCTAAAAGCAAAAACAATGATTGTAAAAGTTGTCTAATTTCCGTCTCTCTCTGGCTTGTGCAGAAGTAAACTGCTATTTATGCTTATTAATCTTGACCTAACCCTAGACCAAATTAAGGGCCTCTGAATAAGCTTTCCAACACGGTATCATATACCTTAATTGGGCTTAAGATGAGTAAGTTAGGCCCATTTGAGTGAAGGAACATCATAGACAATGCACTGATCTACACCAGAGAAATAGGGATCCAATTTAGCCTTTATTTTGGCCTAATTTGACAATTCTTGTAAAACTTCAAATTGTAGGTCTCTTCCTTATCTTTCTAAGGACAGCAAGATAACAAAAATCCGATATCTGTAGCTCTAGTTATGCTCGGCGCAAGGAAACAAGGTCAGGATGAGTGAAAAATCCAAAAATTAACAATGTTTAGCAATTAAGCCCAATAATGTAAAAGCAAAAACAATGATTGTAAAAGTTGTCTAATTTCAGTCTCTCTCTGGCTTGTGCGGCTGCAAACTGCTATTTATAATTATTAATCCTGACCTAACCCTAGACCAAATTAAGGGCCTCTGAATAAGCTTTCCAACAAGGTATCATATGCCTTAATTGGGCTTAAGATGAATAAGTTAGGCCCATTTAAGTGAAGGAACATCATGGACTGCGCCCTGATCCGCGCCAGAGAACTCAGGACCCAATTTAGCCTTGATTTTCGCCTAATTTGACAATTCTTGTGAAACTTGAGATTGTAGGTGTCTTCCTTATCTTTCTAGGGACAGCAAGATCCCCAAAATCCGATATATGTAGCTCTAGTTATGCTCTGCGCAAGGCAACATGGTCAGGATGAGTAAAAAATTCAAAAATTAACAATATTTGTAAATTAAGCCGAATTTAGCCCAATAATGTAAAAGCAAAAACAATGATTGTAAAAGTTATCTAATTTCCGTCTCTCTCTGGCTTGAGCGGCTATAAACTGCTATTTGTGCTTATTAATCCCGTCCTAACCCTAGACGAAATTAAGGACCTCTGAATAAGCTTTACAACAAGGTATCATAAGCCTTAATTGGGCTTAAGATGAGTAAGTTAGGCCCATTTACGTGAACGAACATCGTGGACTGCGTACTGATCCGCGCCAGAGAACTCGGGACCCAATTTAGCCTTGGTTTTGGCCTAATTTGACAATTCTTGTGAAACCTGAGATTGTAGGTCTCTTCCTTATCTTTCTAGGGACAGCTAGATCACCAAAATCCGATATCTGTATCTCTAGTTATGCTCTGCGCATGACAACAAGGTCAGGATGAGTGAAAAATCCAAAAATTAACAATTTTTTGAAATTAAGCCCAATAATGTAAAAGCAAAAATAATGATTGTAAAAGTTTTCTAATTTCCGTCTCTCTCTGGCTTGTGCGGCTGTAAACTGCTATTTTTGCTTATTAATACTAACCTAACCCTTGACCAAATTAAGGGACTTTGAATAAGCTTTCCAACAAGGTATTATATGCCTTCATTCGACTTAAAATGAGTAAGTTAGGCCCATTTAAGTGAAGAAACATCATGAACTGCGCACTGATCCGCGCCAGAGAACTCGGGGCCCAATTTAGCCTTTATCTTGGCCGAATTTGACAATTATTGGGAAACCTGAGATTGTAGGTCTCTTCCTTATCTTTCTAGTGACAGCTAGGTCACCAAAATCCGATATCTGTAGCTCAAGTTATGCTCTGTACAAGGCAACAAGGTCAGGATGAGTGAAAAATCTGAAAATTAACAATGTTTAGCAATTAAGCCCAATTAAGCCCAATAATTTAAAAGCAAAAACAATGATTGTAAAGGTTGTCTAATTTCCGTCTCTCTCTGGCTTTTGCGGCAGTAAACTGCTATTTATGCTTAGTAATCCTGACCTAACCCTAGACCAAATTAAGGGCCTCTGATTAAGCTTTCCAACAAGGTATCATATGCCTTAATTGGGCTTAAGATGAGTAAGTTAGGCCCATTTAAGTGAAGGAACATCTTGGACTACGCACTGATCCGTGCTTGAGAACTCGGGAACAAATTTAGCCATGATTTTGGCCTAATTGGACAATTCTTGTGAACCCTGAAATTGTAGGTCTCTTCCTTATCTTTCTAGGGACAGCAAGATCACCAAAATCCGATATCTGTAGCTCTAGTTATGCTATGCGCAATGCAACAAGGTCAGGATGAGTGAAAAATCCGGAAATTAACAATGTTTAGCAATTAAGCCCAATAATGTAAGAGCAAAAACAATGATTGTAAAAGGTTTCTAATTTCCTTCTCTCTTTGACTTGTTCGGCTATAAACTGCTATTTATGTTTATTAATCATGACCGAATGCTAGATCAAATTAAGGGCCTCTGAATAAGCTTTCGAACAAGGTATCATATGCCTTAATTGGGCTTAAGATGAGTCAGTTAGGGCCATTTAATTGAAGGAACATCATGGACAGCGCACTGATCCCCGCCAAAGAACTCGGGACCCAATTTAGCCTTGATTTTGGCCTAATTTGACAATTCTGTTGAAACCAGAGATTGTAGGTCTCTTCCTTATCTTTCTAGGAAAAGCAAGATCACCAAAATCCGATATCAATAGCTCAAGTTATGCTCTGAGCAAGGTAACAAGGTCAGGATGAGTGAAAGTTTTGAAAATTAACAATGTTTAGCAATTTAGCCCAATAATTTAAAAGCAAAAACAATGATTGTAAAGGTTGTCTAATTTCCGTCTCTCTCTGGCTTTTGCGGCAGTAAACTGCTATTTATGCTTAGTAATCCTGACCTAACCCTAGACCAAATTAAGGGCTTCTGATTAAGCATTCCAACAAGGTATCATATGCCTTAACTGGGCTTAAGATGAGTAAGTTAGGCCCATTTAAGTGAAGGAACATCATGGACTACGCACTGATCCGTGCCTGAGAACTCGGGGACAAATTTAGCCTTGATTTTGGCCTAATTGGACAATTCTTGTGTACCTGAAATTGTAGGTCTCTTCCTTATCTTTCTAGGGACAGCAAGATCACCAAAATCCGATATCTGTAGCTCTAGTCATGCTATGCGCAATGCAACAAGGTCAGGATGAGTGAAAAATCTGAAAATTAACAATGTTTAGCAATTAAGCCCAATAATGTAAGAGCAAAAACAATGATTGTAAAAGTTGTCTAATTTCCTTCTCTCTCTAGCTTGTGCGGCTATAAACTGCTATTTATGTTTATTATTCTTCACCGAATGCTAGACCAAATTAAGGGCCTCTGAATAAGCTTTCCAACAAGGTATCATATGCCTTAATTGGGCTTAAGATGAGTAAGTTAGGGCCATTTAATTGAAGGAACATCATGGACAGCGCACTGATCCGCGCCAAAGAACTCGGGACCCAATTTAGCCTTGATTTTGGCCTAATTTGACAATTCTTTTGAAACCAGAGATTGTAGGTCTCTTCCTTATCTTTCTGGGAAAAGCAAGATCACCAAAATCCGATATCAGTAGCTCAAGTTATGCTCTGAGCAAGGTAACAAGGTCAGGATGAGTGAAAATTTTGAAAATTAACAATGTTTAGCAATTAAGCCCAATTAAGCCCAATAATGTAAAAGCAAAAACAATGATTGTAACAGTTGTCTAATTTCCGTCTCACTCTGGCTTTTGCGGCTGTAAACTTCTATTTATGCTTATTAATCCAGACCTAACCCTGGACCAAATTAAGGGCCTCTGAATAAGCTTGCCCACAAGGTATCATATGCCTTAATTGGGCTTAAGATGAGTAAATTAGGCCCATTTAAGTGAAGGAACATCTTGGACTGCGCACTGATCCACGCCAGAGATCTCGGGAACCAATTTAGCCTTGATTTTGACCTAATTTGACAATTCTTATGAAACCTGAAATTGTAGGTCTCTTCCTTATCATTAAAACAATGATTGTAAGTGTTGTCTAATTTCCGTCTCTCTCTGGCTTGTGCGGCTGTAAACTGCTATTTGTGCTTATTTATCCCGACCTAACCCTAGACCAAATTAAGGGCCTCTGAATAAGCTTTCCAACAAGGTATCATATGCCTTAATTGGGCTTAAGATGAGTAAGTTAGGCCCATTTACGTGAAGGAACATCATGGATAGCGTACTGATCCGCGCCAGAGAACTCGGAACCCAATTTAGCCTTGATTTTGGCCTAATTTGAAAATTCTTATGAAGCCTGAGATTGTAGATCTCTTCCTTATCTTTCTAGGGACAGCAAGATCACCAAAATCCGATATCTGTAGCTCTAGTTATGCTCTGCGAAAGGCAACAAGTTTAGGATGAGTGAAAAATCCGAAAATCAACAATTTTTAGCAATTAAGCCCAATTAAAGCCAATAATGTAAAAGCAAAAATAATGATTGTAAAAGTTGTCTAATTTCTGTCTCTCTCTGGCTTGTACAGCTGTAAACTGCTATTTATGCATATTAATCTTGACATAACCCTAGACCAAATTAAGGGCCTCAGAATAAGCTTTCCAACAAGGTATTATATGCCTTAATTGGACTTAAAATGAGTAAGTTAGGCCTATTTAAGTGAAGGAACATCATGAACTGCACACTGATCCGCGCCAGAGAACTCGGGACCCAATTTAGCCTTGATTTTGGCCTAATTTGACAATTCATGTGAAACCTGAGATTGTAAGTCTCTTCCTTATCTTTCTAGGGACAGCAAGATCACCAAAATCCGATATATGTAGCTCTAGTTATGCTCTGTGCAAGGTAACAAGGTCAGGGTGAGTGAAAAATCTGAAAAATACAATGTTTAGCAATTAAGCCTAATTAAGCCCAATAATTTAAAAGCAAAAACAATGATTGTAAAAGTTGTCTAATTTTCGTCTCGCTCTGGCTTTTGAGGCTGTAAACTGCTATTTATGCTTACTAATCCTGACCAAACCCTAGACTAAATTAAGGACATCTGATTAAGCTTTCCATCAAGGTATCATATGCCTTAATTGGGCGTAAGATGAGTAAGTTAGGCCCATTTAAGTGAAGGACCATCATGGACAGCGCACTAATCCGCACCAGATAACTCGGGAACCAATTTAGCCTTGATTTTGGCCTAATTTGACAATTCTTGTAACACCTGAAATTGTAGGTCTCTTCCTTATCTTTCTAGGGACAGCAAGATCACCAATATCCGATATCTGTAGCCCTAGTTATGCTCTGCGCAATGCAACAAGGTCAGGATGAGTGAAAAATACAAAAATTAATAATGTTTAGCAATTAAGCCCAATAATGTAAGAGCAAAAACAATGATTGAAAAAGTTGTCTAATTTCCGTCTCTATCTGGCTTGTGCGGCTATAAACTGCTATTTATGTTTATTAATCCTGACCTAACCCTAGACTAAATTAAGGGCCTCCGAATAAGCTTTCCAACAAGGTATCATATGCCTTAATTGTGCTTAAGATGAGTAAGTTAGGCCCATTTAAGTGAAGGAACATCATGGACTACGCACTGATCCGCGCCATAGAACTCGGGACCCAATTTAGCCTTTATTTTGGCCTAATTTGACAATTCTTGTGAAACGTGAAATTGTGGGCCTCTTCCTTATCATTCTAGGGACAGCAAGATCACAAAAATCCGATATCTGTAGCTCCAGTTATGCTCTTTGCAAAGCAACAAAGTCAGGAGAAGTGAAAAATCCAAAAATTAACAATTTTTACCAATCAAGCCCAATAATGTAAGAGCAAAAACAATGATTGTAAAAGTTGTCTAATTTCCGTCTCTCTATAGCTTGTGCAGCTGTAAACTGCTATTTAGGCATATTAATCCTGACCTAAAACTAGACCAAATTAAGGGCCTCTGAATAAGCTTTCCAACAAGGTGTCATATGCCTTAATTGTGCTTAAGATGAGTAAGTTAGGCCCATTTAAGTGAAGGAACATCATGGACTGCGCACTGATCCACGCCAGAGAACTCGGGACCCAATTTAGCCTTGATTTTGGCCTAATTGGACAATTCTTGGGAAACGTGAAATTGTAGGTCTCTTCCTTATCTATCTAGGGATATCAAGATCACCAAAATACAATATCGGTAGCTCTAGTTATGCTCTGTGCAACGCAACAAGGTCAGGACGAGTGAAAACTCCTAAAATTAACAGTGTTTAGCAATTAGGCCCAATAATGTAAGAGCAAAAACAATGATTGTAAAAGTTGTCAAATTTCCGTCTCTCTCTGGCTTGTGTGGCTGTAAACTGCTATTTATGCTTATTAATCATAACCTAACCCTAGACCAAATTAAGGGCCTCTGAATAAGCTTTCCAACAAGGTATCATATGCCTTAATTGGGCTTAAGATGAGTAAGTAAGGCCCATTTAAGTGAAGGAACATCATGGAATGCGCACTGATCCGTGCAAGAGAACTCGGGACCCAATTTAGCCTTGATTTTGGACTAATTTGACAATTCTTGTGAAACCTGAAATTGTAGGTCTCTTCCTTATCTTTCTAGGGACAACAAGATCACCAAAATCCGATTTCTGTATCTCAAGTTATGCTCTGCGCAAGGCAACGAGGTCAAGATGAGTGAAAAATCATAAAATTAACAATGTTTAGCAATTAAGCCCAATTAAGCCCAATAATGTAAAAGAAAAAACTTTGATTGTAAAAGTTGTCTAATTTTCGACTCTCTCTGGCTTGTGCTGCTATAAACTGCTATTTATGCTTATTAATCCAGATGTAACCCTGGACCAAATTAAGGGCCTCTGAATAAGCTTTCCAACAAGGTATCATATGCCAATTGTGCTTAAGATGAGTAAGTTATGCCCATTTAAGTGAAGGAACATCATGTACTGTACTCTGATCCGTGCCAGAGAACTCGGGACCCAATTTAGCCTTGATTTTGGCCTTATTTGACAATTCTTGTGAAACCTGAAATTGTAGGTCCCTTCTTTATCTTAAAAACAATGATTGTACAAGTTGTCTAATTTTCGTCTCTCTTTAGCTTGTGTGGCTTTAAATTGCAACTTATGCTTATTAATCCTGACCTAACCCAAGACCAAAATAAGGGCCTCTGAATAAGCTTTCCAACAAGGTATCATATGCCTTAATTAGGCTTAAGATGAGTAAGTTAGGCCCATTTAAGTGAAGGAACATCACGGACTGCACACCGATCCGCGCCAGAGAACTCGGCAACCAATTTACCCTTGATTTTGGCCTAATCTGACAATTCTTGTGAATCCTCAAATTGTAGGTATCTTCCTTATCTTTCTAGGGACAGAAAGATCCAAAATCCGATATCTGTAGCTCTAGTTTAACTCTGCGCAAGACAACAAGGTCAGGATGAGTGAAAAATCCGAAAATTAACAATGTTTAGCAATTAAGCCCAATTAAGCACAATAATGTAAGAGTAAAAACAATGATTGTAAAAGTTGTCTAATTTCCGTCTCTCTCAGGCTTGTGCGGCTGTAAACTGCTATTTATGCTTACTAATCCTGACCTGACCCAAGACCAAATTAAGGGCCTCTGAATAAGCTTTCCAACAAGGTACCATATGCCTTAATTGGGCTTAAGATGAGTAAGTTAGGCCCATTTAAGTGAAGGAACATCATGGACTGCGCACCAATCCGGGCCAGAGAACTCGGCAACCAATTTAGCCTTGAATTTGGCCCAATTTGATAATGCTTTTGAAACCTGAAATTGTAGGTCTCTTCCTTATCTTTCTAGGGACAGCAAGATCACCAAAATCCGATATCTGTAGTTCTAGTTATGCTCTGCGCAAGGCAACAAGGTCAGGATGAGTGAAAAATCCGAAAATTAACAATGTTTGGCAATTAAGCCGAATAATGTAAAAGCAAAAAAATGATTGTAAAAGTTGTCTAATTTTCGTCTCTCTCTGGCTTGTGTGGCTGTAAATTGCTATTTATGCTTATTAATACAGACCAAACCCTAGACCTAATTAAAGGACCCTGAATAAGCTTTCCAACAAGGTATCATATGCCTTCATTGGGCTTAAGATGAGTAAGTTAGGCCCAGTTAAGTGAAGGAGCGCCATGGACTGCGCACTGATCCGCGCCAGAGTACTCGGGACCCAATTTAGCCTTGATTTTGGCCTAATTTGACAATTCTTGTGAAACCTGAAATTGTAGGTCTCTTCCTTATCTTTCTAGGGACAGCAAGATCACCAAAATCCGATATCTGTAGTTCTAGTTATGCTCTGCGCAAGGCAACAAGGTCAGGATGAGTGAAAAATCCGAAAATTAACAATGTTTGGCAATTAAGCCCAATAATGTAAAAGAAAAAACAATGATTGTAAAAGTTGTCTAATTTCCGTCTCGCTCTGACTTGTGCGGCTGTATACTGCTATTTATGCTGATTAATCTTCACCTATTCCTAGACCAAATTAAGGGCATCTGAATAAGCTTTCCAACAATGTATCATATGTCTTAATTGGGCTTAAGATGAGTAAGTTAGGCCCATTTAAGTGAAGGAACATCGTGGACTGCGTACTGAACCGCACCAGAGAACTCGGTTCCCAATTTAGCCTTGATTTTGGCCTAATTTGACAATTCTTGTAAACCTGAAATTGTAGGTCTCTTCCTTATCTTTCTAGGGGCAGCAAGATCACCAAAATCCGATATCTGTAGCTCTAGTAATGCTCTGCGCAAGCCAACAAGGTCAGGATGAGTGAAAATCCGAAAATTAACAACGTTTCGCAATTAAGCCCAATAATGTAAAAGCAAAAATAATGATTGTAAAATTTGTCTAATTTTCGTCTCTCTCTGGCTTGTGCGGCTGTAAACTGCTATATATGCCTATTAATCCTGACCTAACCCTAGACCAAATTAAGGGTCTCTGAATAAGCTTTCCAACAAGATATCATATACCTTAATCGGGCTTAAGATGAGTAAGTTAGGCCCATTTAAGTGAATGAACATCATGGACTGCGCACTGATCCGTGCCAGAGAACTCGGGACCCAATTTAGCCTTGATTTTGGCCTAATTTGACAATTCTTGTGAAACATGAAATTGTAGGTTCCTTCTTTATCTTTAAAACAATGATTGTAAAAGTTGTCTAATTTTCATCTCTCTTCTGCTTTTGTGGCTGTAAACTGCTATTTATGCTTATTAATCCTGACGTAACCCAAGACCAAAATTAGGGCCTCTGATTAAGCTTTCCAACAAGGTATCATATGCCTTAATTGGGCTTAAGATGAGTAAGTTAGGACCATTTAAGTGAAGGAACATCATGGATTGCGCACTGATCCGTGCCAGAGTACTCGAGAACCAATTTCGCCTTGATTTTGGCCTAATTTGACAATTCTTGTAAAACCTGAAATTGTAGGTCTCTTCCTTATCTTACTAGGGACAGCAACATCACCAAAATCCGATATCTATAGCTCTAGTTATGCTCTGCGCCAGGCAAGAAGGTCAGGATGGGTGAAAAATCTGAAAATTAATAATGTTTAGCAATTAAGCCCAATAATGTAAGAGCAAAAATAATGATTATAAAAGTTGTCTAATTTTCGTCTCTCTTTGGCTTGTGTGGCTTTGAACTGCTATTTATGCTTATTAATCCTGACCTAACCCTAGACCAAAATAAGGGCCTCTAAATAAGCTTTCCAACAAGGAATCATATGCCTTAATTGGGCTTAAGATGAGTAAGTTAGGCCAATTTAAGTGAAGGAACATCATGGACTGCAGACCAATCAGGGCCAGAGAACTCGGCAACCAATTTACCCTTGATTTTGGCCAAATTTGACAATTCTTGTGAATCCTCAAATTGTAGGTCTCTTCCTTATCTTTCTAGGGACAGCAAGATCCAAAATCCGATATCTGAAGCTCTAGTAATGCTCTGCGCAAGACAACAAGGTCAGGATGGGTGAAAAATCCGAAAATTAACAATGTTTAGCAATTAAGCCCAATTAAGCACAATAATGTAAGAGTAAAAACAATGATTGTAAAAGTTGTCTAATTTCCGTCTCTCTCAGGCTTGTGCGGCTGTAAACTTCTATTTATGCTTACTAATCCTGACCTGACCCAAGACCAAATTAAGGGCCTCTGAATAAGCTTTCCAACAAGGTATCTTATGCCTTAATTGGGATTAAGATGAGTAAGTTAGGCCCATTTAAGTGAAGGAACATCATGGACTGCGCACCAATCCGGGCCAGAGAACTCGGCAACCAATTTAGCCTTAATTTTGGCCTAATTTGACAATGCTTTTGAAACCTGAAATTGTAGGTCTCTTCCTTATCTTTCTAGGGACAGCAAGATCACCAAAATCCGATATTTGTATTTCTAGTTATGCTCTGTGCAAGGCAACATGGTCAGGATGAGTGAAAAATCCGAAAATTAAAAATGTTTGGCAATTAAGCCCAATAATGTAAAAGCAAAAACAATGATTGTAAAAGTTGTCTAATTTCTGTCTCTCTCTGGTTTGTGCGACTGTAAACTGCTATTTATGCTTATTAATCCAGACCAAACGCTACACCTAATTAAAGGCCTCTGAATAAGTTTTCCAACATGGTATCATATGCCTTAATTGGGCTTAAGAAGAGTAAGTTAGGCCCATTTAAGTGAAGGAACATCATGGACTGCGCACTGATCCGCGCTAGAGAACTCGGGACCCAATTTAGCCTTGATTTTGGCCTAATTTGACAATTATTGTGACACCTGAAATTGTAGGTCTCTTCCTTATCTTTCTAGTGATAGCAAGATCACCAAAATCCGATATCTGTAGTTCTAGTTATGCTCTGCGCAAGGCAACAAGGTCAGGATAAGTGAAAAATATGAAAATTAACAATGTTTAGCAATTAAGCCCAATTAAGCCCAATAATGTAAAAGCAAAAACAATGATTATAAAAGTTGTCTAATTTCCGTCTCTCTCTGGCTTGTGCGGCTGTAAACTGCTATTTATGCCTATTAATCCTGACTTAACCCTAGACCAAATTAAGGGCCTCTGAATAAGCATTCCAACAAGATATCATATACCTTAATTGGGCTTAAGATGAGTAAGTTAGGCCCATTTAAGTGAAGGAACATCATGGACTGTGCACTGATCCGCGTCAAAGAACTCGGGACCCAATTAAGCCTTGATTTTGGCCTAATTTGACAATTCTTGTGAATCCTGAAATTATAGGTCTCTTCCTTATCTTTCCAGGAACAGCAAGATCACCAAAATCCGATATCTGTAACTCTAGTTATGCTCTGCGCAAGGCAACAAGGTCAGGATGAGTGAAAAATCCGAAAATTAACAATGTTTAGCAATTAAGCCTAATAATTTAAAAGCAAAAACAATGATTGTAAAAGTTTTCTAATTAACGTCTCTCTCTGGCTTGTGCGGCTGTAAAGTGCTATTTATGCTTATTAATCTTCACCTATCCCTAGACCAAATTAAGGGCATCTGAATAAGCTTTCCAACAATGTATCATATGCCTTAATTGGGCTTAAGATGAGTAAGTTAGGCCCATTTAAGTGAAGGAACATCGTGGACTGCGTACTGATCTGCGCCAGAGAACTCGGTACCCAATTTAGCCTTGATTTTGGCGTATTTTGACAATTCTTGTGAAACCTGACATTGTAGGTCTATTCCTTATCTTTCTAGGGACAACAAGATCACCAAAATCCGATATTTGTAGCTCTAGTTATACTCTGCGCATGGCAACAAGGTCGGGATGAGTGAAAAATCTGAAAATTAACAATGTTTAGCAATTATGCCCAATTAAGCCCAAAAAAGTAAAACCAAAAACAATGATTGTAAAAGTTGTCTAATTTCCTTCTCTCTAGCTTGTGCGGCTGTAAACTGCTATTTATGCTTTTTAATCCCGACTTACTCCTATACCAAATTAAGGGCCTCTGAATAAGCTTTCCAACAAGGTATCATATGCCTTAATTGGGCTTAAGGTTAGTAAGTTAGGCACATTTAAGTGAAGGAATATCATGGACTGCGCACTGATCCGCGCCAGAGTACTCATGACCCAATTTAGCATTGATTTTGGTCTAATTTGACAATTATTGTGAAACCTGAAATTGTAGGTCTCTTCCTAATCTTTCTAGGGGCAGCAAGATCACCAAAATCCGATATCTGTAGCTCTAGTAATGCTCTGCGCAAGGCAACAAGGTCAGGATGAGTGAAAAATCCGAAAATTAACAACGTTTAGCAATTAAGCCCAATAATTAAAAAAAAATATTTAAAATTTGTCTAGTTTGCTTTGGGGTAAGTTTTTGTTATAATTGATAACCTGACCAAATTGGCCTATAAGTTAGGTTATATTTTGGGTGATGAGGTTAGGCATTTGAAGGAAAGGAGGATGGGAGAAAGGACCTTTTCTTTTTCCTTTTTTTAAACATTGTGGTCTTTTTTTTTTGGAGAAGTCACCAAAGTATATTGTTAGTTGGAAGGAACAAGGTCGAGAGTGAAAAATCAAAATTACAATGTTTAGCAATTAAGCCCAATAATGTAAGAGCAAAAACAATGATTGTCAAAGTTGTCTAATTTCCGTCTCTCTTTAGCTTGTGGGGCTGTAAACTGCTATTTATGCTTATTAATCATGACCTAACCCTAGACCAAATTAAGGGCCATTGAATAAGCTTTCCAACAAGGTATCATATGTCATAATTGGGCTTAAGATGAGTTAGGCCCATTTAAGTGAAGGAACATCATGGACTGCGCACTGATCCGCGCCAGAGACCTCGGGACCCAATTTAGCCTTGGTTTTGGCCTAATTTGACAATTCTTGTGAAACCTAAGATTGTAGGTCTCTTCCTTATCTTTCTAGGGACAACAAGATCACCAAAATCCGATATCTGTAGCTCAAGTTATGCTCTGCGCAAGGCAACAAGGTCAGGATGAGTGAAAAATCCGAAAATTAACAATGTTTAGCAATTAAGCCCTATTATGCCCAATAATGTAAAACCAAAAACATTGATTGTAAAAGTTATCTAATTTACGTCTCTCTCTAGCTTGTGCGGCTGTAAACTGCTATTTATGCTTATTAATCCCGACGTAACCCTGGACCAAATTAAGGGCCTCTGAATAAGCTTTCCAACAAGGTATCATATGCCTTAATTGGCTAAAGATGAGTAAGTTAGGCCCATTTAAGTGAAGGAACAAGATGGACTGTACACTGATCCGTGCCCGAGAACTCGGGACCCAATTTAGCCTTGATTTTGGCCTAATTTGACAATTCTTGTGAAACCTAAAATTCTAGGTCCTTTCTTTATCTTTAAAACAATGATTGTAAAAGTTGTCTAATTTTCGTCTCTCTCTGGCTTGTGTGTCTGTAAACTGCTATTTATGCCTATTAATCCTGACCTAACCCTAGACCAAATTAAGGGCCTCTGAATAAGCTTTCCAACAAGGTATCATATGCCTTATTTGGGCTTAAGATGAGTAGGTTAGGCCCATTTAAGTGAAGGAACATCTTGGACTGCACACTGATCCGCGCCAGAGAACTCGGGACCCAATTAAGCCTTGATTTTGTTCTAATTTGACAATTCTTGTGAAACCTGAAATTGTAGGTCTCTTCCTTATCTTTCTAGGAACAGCAAGATCACCAAAATCCTATATCTGTAACTCTAGTTATGCTCTGTGCAAGGCAACAAGGTCAGGATGAGTGAAAAATCCGAAAATTAACAATGTTTAGCAATTAAGCCTAATAATGTAAAAGCAAAAACAATGATTGTAAAAGTTGTCTAATTTCCATCTCTCTCTGGCTTGTACAGCTGTAAAGTGCTATTTATGCTGATTAATCCTCACCTATCCCTAGACCAAATTAAGGGCATCTGAATATGCTTTCCAACAATGTATCATATGCCTTAATTGGGCTTAAGATGAGTAAGTTATGCCCATTTAAGTGAAGGAACATCATGGACTGCGCAATGATCCGCGCCAGAGAACTCGGGACCAAATTTAGCCTTGATTTTGGCCTAATTTGACAATTCTTGCGAAACCTGAAATTGTAGCTCTCTTCCTTTTCTTTCTAGGGACAACAAGATCTCGAAAATACGATATCTGTAACTCTAGTTATGCTCTGCGCAAGGCAACAAGGTCAGGATGAGTGAAAAATCCGAAAATTAACAATGTTTGGCAATTAAGCCCAATAATGTAAAAGCAAAAACAATGATTGTAAAAGTTGTCTAATTTCCGTCTCTCTCTGGTTTGTGCGGCTGTAAACTGCTATTTATGCTTATTAATCCAGACCAAAGCCTAGACCTAATTAAAGGCCTCTGAATAAGCTTTCCAACAAGGTATCATATGCCTTAATTGGGCTTAAGAAGAGTAAGTTAGGCCCATTTAAGTGAAGGAACATCATGGACTGCGCACTGATCCGCGCTAGAGAACTCGGGACCCAATTTAGCCTTGATTTTGGCCTAATTTGACAATTATTGTGAAACCTGAAATTATAGGTCTCTTCCTTATCTTTCTAGTGACAGCAAGATCACCAAAATCCTATATATGTAACTCTAGTTATGCTATGCGCAAGGCAACAAGGTCAGGATAAGTGAAAAATACGAAAATTAACAATGTTTAGCAATTAAGCCTAATAATGTAAAAGCAAAAACAATGATTGTAAAAGTTATCTAATTTCCGTCTCTCTCTGGTTTGTGCGGCTGTAAAGTGCTATTTATGCTGATTAATCTTCACCTATTCCTAGACCAAATTAAGGGCATCTGAATAAGCTTTCCAACAATGTATCATATGCCTTAATTGGGCTTAAGATGAGTAAGTTAGGCCCATTTAAGTGAAGGAACATCGTGGACTGCGTACTGATCCGCGCCAGAGAACTCGGTACCCAATTTAGCCTTGATTTTGGCCTAATTTGCAATTCTTGTAAACCTGAAATTGTATGTCTCTTCCTTATCTTTCTAGGGGCAGCAAGATCACCAAAATCCGATATCTGTAGCTCTAGTAATGCTCTGCGCAAGGCAACAAGGTCAGGATGAGTGAAAATCCGAAAATTAACAACGTTTAGCAATTAAGCCCAATAATGTAAAAGCAAAAATAATGATTGTAAAATTTGTCTAGTTTGTCTCTCTCTGTCTTGTGCGGTTGTAAACTGCTATTTATGCTTATCAATCATGACCTAACCCTAGACCAAATTAAGGGCTTCTGAATAAGCTTTCCAACAAGGTATCATATGCCTTAATTGGGCTTAAGATGAGTAAGTTAGGCCCATTTAATTGAAGGAACATCATGGACTGCGCACTGATCCGCGCCAGAGAACTCGGGACCTAATTTAGCCTTGATTTTGGCCTAATTTGACAATTCTTGTGAAACCTGAAATTGTAGGTCCTTTCTTTATCTTTAAAACAATGATTGTAAAAGTTGTCTAATTTACGTCTCTCTCTGGCTTGTGTGGTTGTAAACTGCTATTTATGCCTATTAATCCTGACCTAACCCTAGACCAAATTTAGGGCCTCTGAATAAGCTTTCCAATAAGGTATCACATGCCTTATTTGGGCTTAAGATGAGTAAGTTAGGCCCATTTAAGTGAAGGAACATCTTGTTCTGGACACTGATCCGCGCCAGAGAACTCGGGACCCAATTAAGCCTTGATTTTGGCCTAATTTGACAATTCTTGTGAAACCTGAAATTGTAGGTCTCTTCCTTATCTTTCCATGAACAGCAAGATCACCAAAATCCGATATCTGTAACTCTAGTTATGCTCAGCGCAAGGCAACAAGGTCAGGATGAGTGAAAAATCCGAAAATTAACAATGTTTAGCAATTAAGCCTAATAATGTAAAAGCAAAAACAATGATTGTAAAAGTTGTCTAATTTCCATCTCTCTCTGGCTTGTGCGGCTGTAAAGTGCTATTTATGCTGATTAATCTTCACCTATTCCTAGACCAAATTAAGGGCATCTGAATAAGCTTTCCAACAATGTATCATGTGCCTTAATTGGGCTTAAGATGAGTAAGTTAGGCCAATTTAAGTGAAGGAACATCGTGGACTGCGTACTGATCCGTGCCAGAGAACTCGGTACCCAATTTAGCCTTAATTTTGGCCTAATTTGACAAATCTTGTAAACCTGAAATTGTAGGTCTCTTCCTTATCTTTCTAGGGGCAGCAAGATCACCAAAATCTGATATCTGTAGCTCTAGTAATGCTCTGCGCAAGGCAACATGGTCAGGATGAGTGAAAATCCGAAAATTAACAACGTTTAGCAATTCAGCCCAATAATGTAAAAGCAAAAATAATGATTGTAAAATTTTTCTAGTTTGTCTCTCTCTGGCTTGTGCGGTTGTAAACTGCTATTTACGCTTATCAATCATGACCTAACCCTAGACCAAATTAAGGGCCTCTGAATAAGCTTTCCAACAAGGTATCATATGCCTTAATTGGGCTTAAGATGAGTAAGTTAGGCCCATTTAAGTGAAGGAACATCATGGACTGCGCACTGATCCGCGCATGAGAACTCAGGACCCAATTTTGCCTTGATTTTGGCCTAATTTGACAATTCTTGTGAAACATGAAATTGTAGGTCTCTTCCTTATCTTTCTAGGGACAGCAAGATCACTAAAATCTGATATCTGTAACTCTAGTTATGCTCTGCGTAAGCCAACAAGGTCAGGATGAGTGAAAAATCCGAAAATTAACAATGTTTAGCAATTAACCCAAATAATGTAAAAGCAAAAACAATGATTGTTAAAGTTGTCTAATTTCCGTATCACTGTGGCTTGTGTGGCTGTAAACTGCTATTTATGCTTAATAATCCTGACCTAACCATATACCAAACTAAGGGCCTCTGAATAAGCTTTCCAACAAGGTATTATATGCCTTAATTGGGCTTAAGATGAGTAAGTTAGGCCCATTTAAGTGAAGGAACATCATGGAATGCGCACTGATCCGCGCCAGAGAACTCGGGGCCCAATTTAGCCTTTATTTTGGCCTAATTTGACAATTCTTGTGAAACATGAAATTGTAGGTTCCTTCTTTATCTTTAAAACAATGATTGTAAAAGTTGTCTAATTTTCGTCTCTCTTTGGCTTTTGTGGCTGTAAACTGCTATTTATGCTTATTAATCCTGACGTAACCCAAGATCAAAATTAGGGCCTCTGATTAAGCTTTCCAACAAGGTATCATATGCCTTAATTGGGCTTAAGATGAGTAAGTTAGGACCATTTAAGTGAAGGAACATCATGGATTGCGCACTGATCCGTGCAAGAGTACTCGGAAACCAATTTTGCCTTGATTTTGGCCTAATTTGACAAATCTTGTAAAACCTGAATTTGTAGGTCTCTTCCTTATCTTACTAGGGACAGCAACATCACCAAAATCCGATATCTATAGCTCTAGTTATGCTCTGCGCGTGCAACAAGGTCAGGATGGGTGAAAAATATGAAAATTAACAATGTTTAGCAATTAAGCCCAATAATGTAAGAGCAAAAACAATGATTATAAAAGTTGTCTAATTTCCGTCTCTCTCCATCATGTGGGGCTGTAAACAGCTATTTATCCTTATTAATCCTGACCTAAAACTAGACCAAATTAAGGGCCTCTGAATAAGCTTTCCAACATGGTGTCATATGCCTTAATTGTGCATAAGATGAGTAAGTTAGGCCCATTTAAGTGAAGGAACATCATGGACTGCGCACTGATCCACGCCAGAGAACTCGAGACCCAATTTAGCCTTGATTTTGGCCTAATTGGACAATTCTTGTGAAACGTGAAATTGTAGGTCTCTTCCTTATCTATCTAGGGATATCAAGATCACCAAAATACAATATCAGTAGGTCTAGTTATACCCTGTGCAACGCAACAAGGTCAGGAAGAGTGAAAAATCCTAAAATTAACAGTGTTTAGCAATTAAGCCCAATAATGTAAGAGCAAAAACAATGATTGTAAAAGTTGTCTAATTTCCGTCTCTCTCTGGATTGTGTGGCTGTAAACTGCTATTTATGTTTATTAATCATAACCTAACCCAAGACCAAATTAAGGGCCTCTGAATAAGCTTTCCAACAAGGTATCATATGCCTTAATTGGGCTTAAGATGAGTAAGTTAGGCCCATTTAAGAGAAGGAACATCATGGACTGCGCACTGATCTTATGTTTCTAGGGACAGCAAGATCACCAAAATCCGATTTTTGTATCTCAAGTTATGCTCTGCGCAAGGCAACAAGGTCAAGATGAGTGAAAAATCAGAAAATTAACAATGTTTAGCAATTAAGCCCAATTAAGCCCGATAATGTAAAAGAAAAAACTTTGATTGTAAAAGTTGTCCAATTTCCGTATCATATGCCTTAATTGGGCTTAAGATGAGTAAGTTAGGCCCATTTAAGTGAAGGAACATCATGGACTGCACACCGATCCGCGCCAGAGAACTAGGCAACCAATTTACCCTTGATTTTGGCCTAATTTGACAATTCTTGTGAATCCACAAATTGTAGGTCTCTTCCTTCTCTTTCTAGGGACAGCAAGATCCAAAATCCGATATCTGTAACTCTAGTTATGCTCTGCGCAAGACAATAAGGTCAGGATGAGTGAAAAATCCGAAAATTAACAATGTTTAACAATTAAGCCTAATAATGTAAAAGCAAAAACAATGATTGTTAAAGTTGTCACATTTCCGTATCTCTGTGGCTTGTTTGGCTGTAAACTGCTATTTATGCTTAATAATCCTGACCTAACCATATACCAAACTAAGGGCCTCTGAATAAGCTTTCCAACAAGGTATTATATGCCTTAATTGGGCTTAAGATGAGTAAGTTAGGCCCATTTAAGTGAAGGAACATCATGTACTGCCCACTGATCCGCGCATGAGAACTCAGGACCCAATTTATCCTTGATTTTGGGCTAATTTGACAATTCTTGTGAAACCTGAAATTGTAGGTCTCTTCCTTCTCTTTCTAGGTACAGCAAGATCACCAAAATCCGATATCTGTAACTCTAGTTATGCACTGCGCAAGGCAACAAGGTCAGGATGAGTGAAAAATCCGAAAATTAACAATGTTTAGCAATTAAGCCCAATAATGTAAAATAAAAAACAATGATTGTAAAAGTTGTCTAATTTTTGTATCTCTCTGGCTTGTGTGGCTTTAAACTGCCATTTATGCTTATTAATCCAGACGTAACCCTGGACCAAATTAAGGGCCTCTGAATAAGCTTTCCAACAAGGTATCATATGCCTTAATTGGGCTTAAGATGAGTAAGTTAGGCCCATTTAAGTGAAGGAACATCATGGACTGTACACTGATTCGTGCCAGAGAACTCGGGACCCAATTTAGCATTGATTTTGGCCTAATTTGACAACTCTTGTGAAACCTAAAATTGTAGGTCCATTCTTTATCTTTAAATCAATGATTGTAAAAGTTGTCTAATTTCCGTCTCTCTCTGGCTTGTGCGGCTGTAAATTGCTATTTATGCTTATTAATCCTGACCAGACCCTAGACCAAATTAAAGACCTCTGAATAAGCTTTCCAACAAGGTATCATATGCCTTAACTGGGCTTAAGATGAGTAAGTTAGGCACTTTTAAGTGAAGGAACATCATGGACTTCCCACTGATCCACGCCAAAGAACTCGGGACCCAATTTAGCCTTGATTTTGGCCTAATTTGACTATTATGCCTGAAATTGTAGGTCTCTTCCTTCTCTTTCTAGGGACAGCAAGTTCACCAAAATCCGATATCTGTAACTCTTGTTATGCTCTGCGCAAGGCAACAAGGTCAGGATGAGTGAAAAATCAGAAAATTAACAATGTTTAGCAATTAAGCCCAATAATGTAAAAGCAAAAATAATGATTGTTAAAGTTGCCTAATTTCCGCATCTCTCTGGATTGTGTGGCTGTAAACTGCTATTTATGCTTATTAATCCTGACCTAACCCTAGACCAAATTAAGGGCCTCTGAATATGCTTTCCAACAAGGTATCATATGCCTTAATTGAGTTTAAGATGAGTAAGTTAGGCCCATTTAAGTGAAGGAACATCATGGACTGCACACTGATCCGCGCCAGAGAACACGGGACCCAATTTAGCCTTGATTTTGACCTAATTTGTCAATTCTTGTGGAACATGAAATTGTAGGTCCCTTCTTTATCTTTAAAACAATGATTGTAAAAGTTGTCTAATTTTCGTCTCTCTCTGGCTTGTGTGACTGTAAACTGCTATTTATGCTTATTAATCCTGGCCTAAGCCTAGACCAAAATAAAGGCCTCTGAATAAGCTTTCCAACAAGGTATCATATGCCTTAATTGGGCTTAAGATGAGTAAGTTAGGCCAATTTAAGTAAAGGAACATCATGGATTGCGTACAGATCCGCGCCAGAGAACTCGGGAACCAATTTAGCCGTGATTTTGGCCCAATTTGACAATTCTTTGGAAACCTGAAGTTGTAGGTCTCTTCCTTATCTTACTAGGGACAGCAAGATCACCAAAATCCGATATCTGTAGTTCTAGTTTTGCTCGCACTGTGCAACAAAGTCAGGATGAGTGAAAAATCTGATAAGTAACAATGTTTAGCAATTAAGCCCAATTAAGCCCAATAATGTAAGAGCAAAAACAATGATTGTAAAAGTTGTCTAATTTTCGTCTCTCTCTAGCTTGTGCGGCTGAAACTGCTATTTATGCTTATTAATCCTGACCTAACCCTTGACAAAATTAAGGGCCTTTGAATAAGCTTTCCAACGAGGTATCATATGCCTTAATTGGGCTTAAGATGAGTTATGCCCATTTAAGTGAAGGAACATCATGGACTGCGCACTGATCCACGCCAGAGAACTCGGGACCCAATTTAGCCTTGATTTTGGCCTAAGTTGACAATTCTTGTGAAACCAGAGATTGTAGGTCTCTTCCTTATCTTTCTAGGGACAACAAAATCACCAAAATCCTATATCTGTAGCTCTAGTTATTCTCTGCACAAGGCAACAAGGTCAGGATGAGTGAAAAATCTGAAAATTAACAATGTTTAGCAATTAAGCCCAATTATGCACAATAATGTAAAAGCAAAAACATTGATTGTAAAAGTTATCTAATTTCCCTCTCTCACTGGCTTGTGCTGCTCTGAATATGCTTTCCAACAAGATATCATATGCCTTAATTGGGCTAAAGATGAGTTAGTTAGGCCCATTTAAGTGAAGGAACATCATGGACTGTACACTGATCCGCGCCAGAGAACTCGGGACCCAATTTAGCCTTGATTTGGGCCTAATTTGGCAATTCTTGTGAAACATGAAATTGTAGGTCCCTTCTTTATCTTTAAAACAATGATTGTAAGAGTTGTCTAATTTTCGTCTCTCTCTGGCTTGTGTGGCTGTAAACTACTATTTGTGCTTATTAATCCTGACCTAAACCTAAACCAAAATAAGGGCCTCTGAATAAGCTTTCCAACAAGGTATCATATGCCTTAATTGGGCTTAAGTTGAGTAAGTTAGGCCCATTTAAGTGAAGGAACATCATAGACTACGCACTAATCCGCGCCATAGAACTCGAGACCTAATTTAGCCCTGATTTTGGCCTAATTTGACAATTCTTGTGAAACCCGAGACTCGTAGGTCTCTTCCTTACCTTTCTAGGGACAGCAAGATCACCAAAATCCGATATCTGTAGCTCTAGTTATGCTCTGCACTAGGCAACAAGGTCAGGATGAGTGAAAAATCCGAAAATTAACAATGTTTAGCAATTAAGCCCGATTAAGCCCAATAATGTAAAAGTAAAAACATTGATAGTAAAAGTTGTCTAATTTTCGTCTCTCTCTGGCTTATGTGGCTGTAAACTACTATTTATGCTTATTAATCCTTACCTAACCCTAGACCAAATTAAGGGCCTCTGAATAAGCTTTCCAACAAGGTATCATATGCCTTAATTGGGCTTAAGATGAGTAAGTTAGGCCCATTTTAGTGAAGGAACATAATGGACTACGCAATGATCCTGGCCAGAGAACTCGGGACCCAATTTAGCCTTGATTTTGGCCTAAGTTGACAATACTTGTGAAACATGAAATTGTAGGTCCCTTCTTTATCTTTAAAACAATGACTGTAAAAGTTGTCTAATTTTCGTCTCTCTCTGGCTTGTGTGGCTGTAAACTGGTATTTATGGTTATTAATCCTGACCTAACCCTAGACCAAAATAACGACCTCTGAATAAGCTTTCCAACAAGGTATCATTTGCCTTAATTGGGTTTAAGATGAGTAAGTGAGGCCCATTTAAGTGAAGGAACATCATGGACTGCGCACTGATCTACGCCAGAGAACTCGGGACCCAATTTTGCCTTGATTTTGGCCTAATTTGACAATTCTTGTGAAACCTAAGATTGTAGGACTCTTCCTTATCTTTCTAGGGACAGCAAGATTACCAAAATCCGATATCTGTAGCTCTAGTTATGCTCTGTGCAAGACAACAAGGTCAGGATGAGTGAACAATCCGAAAATTTACAATGTTTAGCAATTAAGCCCAATTAAGTCCAATAATGTAAGAGCAAAAACAATGATTGTAAAAGTTGTCTAATTTTCGTCTCTCTCTAGCTTGTGCGGCTGAAACTACTATTTATGCTTATTAATCCGGACCTAACCCTAGACCAAATTAAGGACCTTTGAATAAGCTTTCCAACGAGGTATCATATGCCTTAATTGGGCTTAAGATGAGTTAGGCCCATTTAAGCGAAGGAACATCATGGACTGCGCACTGATCCACGCCAGAGAACTCGGGACCCAATTTAACCTTGATTTTGGCCAAAGTTGACAATTCTTGTGAAACCTGAGATTGTAGGTCTCTTCCTTATCTTTCTCGGGACAACAAGATCACCAAAATCCGATATCTGTAGCTCTAGTTATGCTCTGCGCAAGGCGAGAAGGTCAGGACGAGTGAAAAATCTTAAAATTAACAATGTTTAGCAATTAAGCCCAATTATGCCCAATAATGTAAAAGCAAAAACATTGATTGTAAAAGTTATCTAATTTCCCTCTCCCACTGGCTTGTGCGGCTGTGAACTGCTATTTATGCTTATTAATCCTGACGTAACCCTGGACCAAATTAAGGGCCTCTGAATAAGCTTTCCAATAATATATCATATGCCTTAATTGGGCTAAAGATGAGTAAGTTAGGCCCAATTAAGTGAAGGAACATCATGGACTGTACACTGATCCGCGCCAGAGAACTCGTGACCCAATTTAGCCTTTATTTTGGCCTAATTTGACAATTCTTGTGAAACATGAAATTGTAGGTCCCTTCATTATCTTTAAAACAATGATTGTTAAAGTTGTCTAATTTTCGTCTCTCTCTGGCATGTGTGGCTGTAAACTGCTATTTATGCTTATTAATCCTGACCTAAACCAAAACAAAAATAAGGGCCTATGAATAAGCTTTCCAACAAGGTATCATATGCCTTAATTGGGCTTAAGATGAGTAAGTTAGGCCCATTTAAGTGAAGGAACATCATAGACTACTCACTAATCCGCGCCATAGAACTCGAGACCTAATTTAGCCCTGATTTTGGCATAATTTGACAATTCTTGTGAAACCTGAGACTGTAAGTCTCTTCCTTAGCTTTCAAGGGACAGCAAGATCACCAAAATCCGATAGCTGTAGCTCTAGTTATGCTCTGCACTAGGCAACAAGGTCAGGATGAGTGAAAAATCCGAAAATTAACAATGTTTAGCAATTAAGCCCAATTAAGCCCAATAATGTAAAAGTAAAAACATTGATTGTAAAAGTTGTCTAATTTTCTTCTCTCTCTGGCTTGTTTGCTGTAAACTGCTATTTATGCTTTTTAATCCTGACATAACCCTGGACCAAATTAAGGGCCTCTGAATAAGCATTCCAACAAGGTATCATATGCCTTAATTGGGCTTAAGATGAGTAAGTTATGCCCATTTAAGTGAAGGAACATCATGGACTGTTCACTGATCCGCGCCAGGGAACTCGGGACCCAATTTAGCCTTGATTTTGGCCTAATTTGACAATTCTTGTGGAACCTGAAATTGTAGGTCCCTTCTTTATATTTAAAACAATGATTGTAAAAGTTGTCTAATTTTCGTCTCTCTCTGGCTTGTGTAGCTGTAAACGGCTATTTATGCTTATTAATCCTGACCTAACCCTAGACCAAAATAAGGGCCTCTGAATAAGCTTTCCAACAAGGTATCATATGCCTTAATTGGGCTTAAGATGAGTAAGTTAGTCCCATTTAATTTAAGGAACATCAAGGACTACGCACTGATCCGCACCAGGGAACTCGGGACCCAATTTAGCCTTGATTTTGGCATATTTTGACAATTCTTGTGAAACGTGGAATTGTAGGTCTCTTCCTTATCTTTCTAGGGACAGCAAGATCACCAAAATCCGATATATGTAGCTCGAGTTATGCTCTAGTCAAGGCAACAAGGTCAGGATGAGTGAAAAATATAAAAATTAACAATGTTTTATAATTAAGCCTAATTAAGCCCAATAATGTAAAAGAAAAACAATGATTGTTAAAGTTGTTTAATTTTCGTCTCTCTCTGGCTTGTGCGGCTGTAAAATGCTATTTATGCTTATTAATCCTGACCTTACCCTAGACCAAATTAAGGGCCTCAATATAAGCTTTCCAACAAGGTATCATATGCCTTAATTGGGCTTAAGATGAGTAAGTTAGGCCCATTTAAGTGAAGGAACATCATGGACAGCGTATTGCTCCGCACCAGAGAACTTGGGACCCAATTTCGCCTTGATTTTGGCCTAATTTGACAATTCTTGTGAAACCTGAAATTGTAGGTCTCTTCCTTATCTTTCTACGGAGAGCAAGATCACCAAAATCCGATATCTGTAGCTCTAGTTATGCTCTGCGAAAGGCAACAAGGTCAGGATGAGTGAAAAATCCGAAAATTAACAATGTTTAGCAATCAAGCCCAATAATGTAAAAGAAAAACAATGATCGTAAAAGTTGTCTAATTTCCGTCTCTCTCTGGCTTGTGCGGCTGTAAACTGCTATTCATGCATATTAATCCTGACCTAACCCTAGACCAAATTAAGGGCCTCAGAATAAGCTTTCCAACAAGGTATCATATACCTTAATTGGGATTAAGATGAGTAAGTTAGGCCCATTTAAGCGAAGGAACATCATGGACTCCACACTGATCCATGCCAGAGAACACGGGACCCAATTTAGCCTTGATTTTGGCCAAATTTGACAATTCTTGTGACCCTGAAATTGTAGGTCTCTTCCTTATCTTTCTAGGGACAGCAACATCACCAAAATCCGATAGCTGTAGCTTTAGTTATGCTCTGTGCAAGGCAACAAGGTCAGGATGTGGGAAAAATCCGAAAATTAACAATGTTTAGCAATTAAGCCCAATAATGTAAAAGCAAAAACAATGATTGTAAAAGTTGTCTAATTTCCGTCTCTCTCTGGCTTGTGCGGCTGTAAACTCCTATTTTTTCTTATTAATCCTGACCTAACCCTAGGCCAAATTAAGGGCCTCTGAATAAGCTTTCCAACAAGGTATCATATGCCTTAATTGGGCGTAAGATGGGTAAGTTAGGCCCATTTAAGTGAAGGAACATCATGGACTGCCCACTGATCCGCGCCAGAGAACTCGGGACCCAATTTAGCCTTGATTTTGGCCTAATTTGACAATTCTTGTGAAACCTGAAATTATAGGTCTCGTCCTTATCTTTCTAGGGACAACAAGATCACCAAAATCCGATATTTGTAGTTCTAGTTATGCTCTGCGCAAGGCAACAAGGTCAAGATGAGTGAAAAATCCGAAAATTAACAATGTTTAGCAATTAAGCCCAATAATGTAAAAGCAAAAACAATGATTGTAAAAGTTGTCTAATTTTTGTCTCTCTCTGGCTTGTGCGGCTGTAAACTGCTATTTATGCTTATTAATCCTGATCTAACCCTAGACCAAATTAAAGGCCTCTGAATAAGCTTTCCAACAAGGTATCATATGCCTTAATTGGGCTTAAGATGAGTAAGTTAGGTCCTTTAAGTGAAGGAACATCATGGACTGCGCACTGATCCGTTCCAGAGAACTCGGGACCCAATTTAACTTTGATTTTGGCCTAATTTGACAATTCTTGTGAAACCTGAAATTGTAGGTCTCTTCCTTATCTTTCTAGGGACAATAAGATCACCAAAATCCGATATCTGTAGCTCTAGTGATGCTCTGCACAAGGCAACAGGGTCAGGATGAGTGAAAAATCCAAAAATTAACAATGTTTAGCAATTAAGTCCAATTAAGCCCAATAATGTAAAAGTAAAAACAATGATTGTAAAAGTTGTCTAATTTCCATCTCTCTCTGGATTGTGCGGCTGTAAACTGCTATTTATGCTTATTAATCCTAACCTATCCCTTGACCAAATTAAGGGCCTCTGAATAAGCTTTCCAACAAGGTATCATATGCCTTAATTGGACTTAAGATGAGTAAGTTAGGCCCATTTAAGTGAAGGAACATCATGGACTGCGCACTGATCCGCGCCAGAGAACTCGGTGTTAAGTCTCTAAAATGTCTGATGTGCATTTCCCTAAGTTTTGATGAGAACTAAACATTGGTTAATGATATAATTAACCTTCATATTAGTTGCTAACCTGTCTATCGAGTGTGCAGATTAAATAAGAGAACCATCCGTCCAACGCAAATGATAGAATCATCCGTCCAACGCAAGTGATTGAAGCTCACGTGCAACACTGTAGTGATAGAAGCTCATGTCCAACAGTGTAGTGATAGAAGCTCACATCCAACACAACTGATATAAGCTCACGTCCAACACAAGTGATAGAAGCTCACGTCCAACACACAAGTGATTGAAACAAACGTCCAGTACTGTAGTGATTGAAGCGCTCGTCCAAAACCCAAGAGATAGAAACTTGCATCCACTAAAGTGACACAAGTGGTCGTCCATTAAAGTGATGAAAGCCAGTGTCTACTAAAGTGACAGAGGTGCTTGTCTACTAAAAGTAACAGAAGCGCTCGTCCAATGACGTGGCAAATGGAGCTCGTCCATTAAGGTATCAAAAGTGCTCGTCCAATGACGTGGCATATGGAGCTCGTCTACTAGGTTACGTTCAACCAGTTAAAGGAGTATCCGTCCAATGACGTGGCATATGGAGCTCGTCTACTAAAGTAACAGAGGCTCTCGTCCCACTACGATATGAAAGTGCTCGTCCACTAAAGGTGACAGAAGCGCTCGTCCACACTAGTCTTTTGACTTGCTAACTCCTCAATATGGAGCTCGTCTACTAGCCGCAATGAAAAATCTTAAATGGCTAGATAGATGCGATTATTTTCAAGATGGAAGCACTTATCTTATGAACGCGAATTCTATAAGGATTATCATAATCGTATTTCAAGAACCATAAAGAGACCTGAAGCCTTCTCTTCTTCTCGGTTTCACGCTTATCAAGAAAAGTCAGAAGTTACTCTCTCAAGCAACATTGGACAATCAGAACCAAAGACCAGTTGAAGAATGCTTCCAACATGCTTTATTCCCTAGTACCTCTGGTCCTTACACGAAGAGGGAAGTGTACTCAGCAAAGTACAAAAATCTCTCTGCACAACTCTGATATGGTTGTATCATGATGCATAAAGCCATGATCCTTCATGTTAGAGTACAACCAACGTTCCTATTGCATTAATGGCTGCCCAAAACGACTCTATTGCATTTAATGAAGTTCTGCTTGAAGCCAACATCTGAGGGAATGTCTCTAACGGATCCTAAATGCTTGAAGACTATAAATACAGAAGTCATTGAAGATGAAGAAGTAGAGAATACACATTGCATTAAAAATCCATTACTCTGAGCATTAATTTCTTCATTCTTTCATTCTGTATTCTTCAATCATTTGAAGTTATTACACAGACTTTCCTAAGCTTTTTACATTTAAACCACTCTCTGAGTGTTAGTGAAAGTTTTGTCTGTCTAAGTTGTATTCATTACAAACCAAATCTCTCAAACAAACTTGAGTGAGCCTGAAGAGGCTAGGTGTGCAAACAATACTTATCTTGAGCCTGAAGAGGCTAGGTATGCAAAGAATACTTGTCTTTCAGCCTGAAGAGGCTAGGTGTGCAAACAATACTTGAGTCTGTAACCTGATCAGTTATAGTGGATAAATCTTGGTGTTTCCAAGGACTGGACGTAGCTCTTTGCTTTGAAGAGTGAACCAGGAAAAATAACCGTGTCAATCTCTCTTTCCTTATAACCTCTTTAATTGCTTTAGTTTTCTTACGTCTATCAAGTGGTGTGTTTGCAAAAGTCACCCGTCCATCCTGTATCCTTCTACTCATCCAAATCTAGCTTCTGTTTGCGAAAAGATTTCAACTTTACTTAAATTCTGACAAACACAATTCAACCCCCCTTCTCGTGTTTATAGTTGTCTATTTCACTAGGGACCCAATTTAGCCTTTATTTTGGCCTAATTGGACAATTCTTGTGAAACCTGAAATTGTAGGTCTCTTCCTTATCTTTCTAGGGATAGCAAGATCACCAAAATTCGATATCTCGTAGCGCTAGTTATGCTCTGCAAGGCAACAAGGTCAGGATGAGTTAAAAATCCTAAAATTAACAATGTTTTGCAATTAAGCCCAATAATGTAAAAGCAAAAACAATGAGTGTAAAAGTTGTTTAATTTCCGTCTCTCTTTGGCTTGTGCGGTTGTAAACTGCTATTTATGCTTATTAATCCGGATCTAACCCAAGACCAAATTAAGGGCCTCTGAATAAGCTTTCCAACAAGGTATCATATGCCTTAATTGGGCTTAATATGAGTAAGTTAGGCCCATTTAAGTGAAGGAACATCATGGACTGTGCACTAATCCGCGCCAGAGAACTCGGAACCCAATTTAGCATTGATTTTGGCCTAATTTGACAATTCTTGTGAAACCTGAAATTGTAGGTCTCTTCCTTATTTTTCTAGGGACAGCAAGATCACCAAAATCCGATATCTGTAGCTCTAGTTATGCTCTGTGCAAGGCAACAAGGTCAGGATGAGTGAAAAATCCAAAAATTAACAATGTTTAGCAAATAAGCCCAATTAAGCCCAATAATGTAAAAGCAAAAACAATGATTGTAAAAGTTGTCTAATTTCCGTCTCTCTCTGGCTTGTGCGGCTGTAAACTGCTATTGATGCTTATTAATCCTGTCCTAACCCTAGACCTAATTAAGGGCCTCTAAATAAGCTTTCAAACAAGGTATCATATGCCTTAATTGGGCTTAAGATGAGTAAGTCAGGGCCATTTAAGTTAAGGAACATCATGGACTGCGCACTGATCCGTGCCAGAGAACTAGGGACCCAATTTAGCCTTGATTTTGGCCTAATTTGACAATTCTTGTGAAACCTGAAATTGTAGGTCTCTTCCTTATCTTTCAAGGGACAGCAAGATCACCAAAATCTGATATCTGTAGCTCATGTTATGCTCTGCGCAAGGCAACAAGGTCAGGATGATTGAAAAATCCGAAAATTAACAATGTTTAGTAATTAAGCCCAATAATGTAAAAGAAAAAATAATGATTGTAAAAGTTATCTAATTTTCGTCTCTCTCTGGCTTGTGCCACTGTAAACTGCTATTTATGCTTATTAATCCTTACCTAACCCTAGACCAAATTAAGGGCCTCTGAATAAGCTTTCCAACAAGGTATCATATGCCTTAATTGGGCTTAAGTTGAGTAAGTTAGGCCCATTTAAGTGAAGGAACAACATGGACTGCGCACTGATCCACGCCAGAGAACTCGGGACCCAATTTAGCCATGATTTTGGCCTAATTTGACAATTCTTGTGAAACCTGAAATTGTAGGTCTCTTCCTTATCTTTCAATGGACAGCAAGATCACCGAAATCCCGATATATGTAGCTCTAGTTATGCTCTGCGCAAGGCAACAAGGTCAGGATGATTGAAAAATCCGAAAATTAACAATGTTTAGCAATTAAGCCAAATAATGTAAAAGAAAAACAATGATTGTAAAAGTTGTCAAATTTTCGTCTCTCTCTGCCTTGTACGGCTGTAAACTGCTATTTATGCTTATTAATCCTGACCTAATCCTAGACCAAATTTAGGGCCTCTGAATAAGCTTTCGAACAAGGTATCATATGCCTTAATTGGGCTTAAGATGAGTAAGGTAGGCACATTTAAGTGAAGGAACGCCATGGACTGTGCACTGATCCGTGCCGGAGAATTCGGGTCCCAATTTAGCCTTGATTTTGGCCTAATTTGACAATTCTTGTGACACCTGAAATTGTAGGTCTCTTCCTTATCTTTCTAGGGACAGCAAGATCACCAAAATCCGATATCTGTAGCTCTAGTTATGCTCTGCGCAAGGTAACAAGGTCACGATGAGTGAAAAATCTGAAAATTAACAATGTTTAGCAATTAAGCCCAATAATGTAAAAGAAAAACAATGATTGTAAAAGTTGTCAAATTTTCGTCTCTCTGGCTTGTACGGCTGTAAACTGCTATTTATGCTTATTAATACTGACCTAACCCTGGGCCAAATTAAGGGCCTCTGCATAAGCTTTCCAACAAGATATCATATGCCTTAATTGGGCTTAAGATGAGTAAGGTAGGCCAATTTAAGTGAAGGAACACCATGGACTGCGCACTGATCCGTGTCGGAGAACTCGGGACCCAATTTAGCCTTGATTTTGGCTTATTTTGACAATTCTTCTGAACCTGAAATTTTAGGTCTTTTCCTTATCTTTCTAGGGACAACAAGATGACCAAAATCCGATATCTGTAGCTCTAGTTATGCTCTGCGCAAGGCAACAAGGTCAGAATGAGTGAAAAATCCGAAAATTAACAATGTTTAGCAATTAAACCCAATTAAGCCCAATAATGTAAAAGCAAAAACAATGATTGTAAAAGTTGTCAAATTTTTGTCTCTCTCTGGCTTGTGCGGCTGTAAACTGCTATTTATGCTTATTAATCCTGACCTAAACATAGACCAAATTAAGGGCCTCTGAATAAGCTTTCCAACAAGGTATCATATGCCTTAATTGGGCTTAAGATGAGTAAGGTAGGCCCATTTAAATGAAGGAGCACCATGGACTGCGCACTGATCCGTGCCGGAGAACTCGGGACCCAATTTAGCCTTGATATTGGCCTAATTTGACAATTCTTTTGAACCTGAAATTGTAGGTCTCTTCCTTATCTTTCTAGGGACAGCAAGATCACCAAAATCCAATATCTGTAGCTCTAGTTATGCTCTGCGCAAGGAAACAAGGTCAGGATGAGTGAAAAATCCGAAAATTAAAAATGTTTTGCATTTAAGCCCAATAATGTAAAAGCAAAAACAATGATTGTAAAAGTTGTCTAATTTCCGTCTCTCTCTGGCTTGTGCGGCTGTAAACAGCTATTTATGCTTATTAATCTTGAACTAACCCTAGACCAAATGAAGGGCCTCTAAATATGCTTTCGAACAAGGTATCATATGCTTTAATTGGGCTTAAGATGAGTAAGTTAGGCCCATTTAAGTGAAGGAACATCATGGACTGCGCACTGATCCGCGCCAGAGTATTCGGGACCATATTTGGCCTTGATTTTGGCCTAATTTGAAAATTCTTGTGAAACCTGAAATTGTAGGTCTCTTCCTTATCTTTCTAGGGACAGCAAGATCCAAAAAATCCGATATCTGTAGCTCTAGTTATGCTCTGTGCAAGGCAACAAGGTCAGGATGATTGAAAAATCCGAAAATTAACAATGTTTAGTAATTAAGCCCAATAATGTAAAAGCAAAAACAATGATTGTAAAAGTTGTCTAATTTTCGTCTCTTTCTGGCTTGTGCGGCTGTAAACTGTTATTTATGCTTATTAATCCTGACCTAACCCTAGACCAAATTAAGGGCCTCTGAATAAGCTTTCCAACAAGGTATCATATGCCTTATTTGGCTTAAGATGAGTAAGTTAGGCCCATTTAAGTGAAGGACTTTCATGGACTGCGCACTGATCCGCGCCAGACAACTCGGGACCCAATTTAGCATTGATTTGGGCCTAATTTGACAATTCTTGTGACAACTGAAATTGTAGGTCTCTTCCTTATCTTTCTAGTGACAGCAAGATCACCAAAATCCGATATCTGTTGCTCTAGTTATGCTCTGGGCAAGGCAACAACGTCAGTATGAGTGAAAAATCCAAAAATTAACAATGTTTAGCAATTAAGCCCAATAATGTAAAAGCAAAAACAATGATTGTACAAGTTGTCTAATTTCCGTCTCTCTCTGGCTTGTGTGGCTGTAAACTGCTATTTATGCTTATTAATCCTGACCTAACCCTAGACCAAATTAAGGGCCTCTGAATAAGCTTTCGAACAAGGTATCATATGCCTTAATTGGGCCTAGACCAAATTTAGCCTTGATTGTGGCCTAATTTGACAATTCTTGTGAAACCTGAAATTGTAGGTCTCTTCCTTATCTTTCTAGGGATAGCAAGATCACCAAAATCCGATATCTGTAGCTCAAGTTATGCTCTGCGCAAGGCAACAAGGTCAGCATTAGTGAAAAATCTGAAAATTAATAATGTTTAGCAATTAAGCCCAATAATGTAAAAGCAAAAACAATGATTGAAAAAGTTGTCTAATTTCCGTCTCTCTTTGGCTTGTACGGCTATAAACTTCTATTTATGTTATTAATCCTGACCTAACCGTAGACCAAATTAAGGGCCTCTGAATAAGCTTTCCAACAAGGTATCATATGCCTTAATTGGGCTTAAGATAAGTAAGTTAGGCCCATTTAAGTGAAGGAACATCATGGATCGCACACTCGATCCGCGCCGAGAACTCGGGACCCAATTTATCCTTGATTTTGGCCTAATTGGACAATTCTTGTGAAACCTGAAATTGTAGGTATCTTCCTTATCATCCTAGGGACAACAAGTTCACCAAAATTCGATATCTGTAGCTCTAGTTATGCTCTGCGCAAGGCAACAAGGTCAGGATGAGTGAAAAATCCGAAAATTAACATTGTTTAGCAATTAAGCCCAATTAAGCCCCATAATGTAAAAGCAAAAACAATGATTGTAAAAGTTGTCTAATTTCTGTCTCTCTCTGACTTGTACCGTTGTAAACTGCTATTTATGTTTACTAATCCTGACCTAACCTTAGACCAAATTAAGGGCCTCTGAATAAGCTTTCCAACAAGGTATCATATGCCTTAATTGGGCTTAAGATGTGTAAGTTAGGCCCATTTAAGTGAAGGAACATCATGGACGGCGCACTCATCGCGCCAGAGAACTCGAGACCCAATTCAGCCGTGATTTTGGCCTAATTTGACAATTCTATTGAAACCTGAAATTGTAGGTCACTTCCTTATCTTTCTTGGGACAGCAAGATCAAAAAATTCCGATATCAGTAGCTCTAGTTATGCTCTGCGCAATGCAACAAGGTCAGGATGATTGAAAAATCAAAATTAACAATGTTTAGCAATTAAGCCCAATTAAGCCCAATAATGTAAAAGCAAAAACAATGATTGAAAAAGTTGTCTAATTTCCGTCTCTCTTTGGCTTGTACGGCTATAAACTTCTATTTATGCTTATTAATAATGACCTAACCATAGACCAAATTAAGGGCCTCTGAATAAGCTTTCCAACAAGGTATCATATGCCTTAATTGGGCTTAAGATGAGTAAGTTAGGCCCATTTAAGTGAAGGAACATCATGGGCTGCGCACTGATCCGCGCCAGAGAACTCGGGACCCAATTTATCCTTTATTTTGGCCTAATTTGACAATTCTTGTGAAACCAGAAATTGTAGGTCTCTTCCTTATCTTTTTAGGGACAGTAAGATCACCAAAATCCGATATCTGTAGCTCTAGTTATGCTCTGCGCAAGGCAACAAGGTCAGGAAGAGTGAAAAATCCGAAAATTAACAATGTTTAGCAATTAAGCCCAATAATGTAAAATCGAAAACAATGATTATAAAAGTAGTCTAATTTCCATCTCTCTCTCTTTGTGCATCTGACCTATTTATGCTTATTAATGACCTAACCCTTAGATCAAATTAAGGGCCTCTGAATAAGCTTTCCAACAATGAATCATATGCCTTAATTGGGATTCAGATGAGTAATTAGGCCCATTTAAGTGAAGGAACATCATGGACTACGCACTGATCCGCGCCAGAGAACTTGGGTCCCAATTTAGCTTTGATTTTGGCTTAATTTGATAATTCTTGTGAAACCTGAAATTGTAGGTCTCTTCCTTATCTTTTTAGGGACAACAAGATCACCAAAATCCGATATCTGTAGCTGAAGTTATGGTATGCGCAAGGCAACAAGGTCAGGATGAGTGAAAAATCAGAAAATTAACCATGTTTAGCAATTAAGCCCAATAATGTAAAATCATAAACAATGATTATAAAACTAGTCTAATTTCCGTCTCTCTCTGGTTTGTGCGACTGTAAACTTCTATTTATGCTTATTTATCCTGACCTTACCCTTGACCAAATTAAGGGCCTCTGAATAAGCTTTCCAACAAGGTATCATATGCCTTAATTGGGCTTAAGATGAGTAAGTTAGGCCCATTTAAGTGAAGGAACATCGTGGACTACGCACTGATCCGCGCCAGGGAACTCGCGACCCAGTTTAGCCTTGATTTTGGCCTAATTAGACAATTCTTGTGAAAACCTGAAATTGTAGGTCTCTTCCTTAGCTTTCTAGGGACAGCAAGATCACCAAAATATGATATCTGTAGCTCTAGTTATGCTCTGCACAAGGAAACAAGGTCAGGATGAGTGAAAAATCCGAAAATTAACAATATTTAGCAATTAAGCCCAATATTGTAAAAGGAAAAACAATGATTGTAAAAGTTGCTTAATTTCCATCTCTCTCTGGCTTGTACGGCTGTAAACTACTATTTATGCCAACTAATCCCGAACTAACCCTTGACCAAATTAAGGGCCTTTGCATAAGCATTCCAACAAGGTATCATAAGCCTTAATTGGGCTTAAGATTAGTAAGTTAGGCCCATTAAAGTGAAGGAATATCATGGACCGCACACTGATCTGCGCCAGAGAACTTGGGACCCAATTTAGCCTTGATTTTGGCCTAATTTGACAATTCTTGTGAATCCTGAAATTGTAGGTCTCTTCCTTATCTTTCTAGGGACAGCAAGATCACCAAAATACGATATCTGTAGCTCTAGTTATGCTCTGCACAAGACAACAAGGTCAGCATGAGTGAAAAATCCGAAAATTTACAATGTTTAGTAATTAAGCCCAATAATGTAAAAGAAAAAACAATGATTGTAAAAGTTGTCTAATTTTCGTCTCTCTCTAGCTTGTGCGGCTGTATACTGTTATTTATGCTTATTAATCTTGACCTAACCCTGGGACAAGTTAAGGGCCTCTGAATAAACTTTCTAACAAGATATCATATAGCTTAATTGGGCTTAAGATGAGTAAGTTAGGCCCATTTAAGTGAAGGAACATCATGGACTGCGCACTGATCCGTGCCAGAGAACTTGGGTCACAATTTAGCTTTGATTTTGGCCTAATTTGATAATTCTTGTGAAACCAGAAATTGTAGGTCTCTTCCTTATCTTTTTAGCGACAACAAGATGACCAAAATCCGATATCTGTAGCTCAAGTTATGCTCTGCGCAAGGTAACAAGGTCAGGATGAGCGAAAATCCGAAAATTAACAATGTTTAACAATTAAGTCCAATAATGTAAAATCAAAAACAATGATTATAAAAGTAGTCTAATTTCCATCTCTCTCTGGCTTGTGCGGCTGTAAACAGCTATTTATACTTATTAATCATGACCTAACCCTAGACCAAATTAAGGGCCTCTGAATAAGCTTTCCAACAAGGTATCATATGCCTTAATTGGGCTTAAGATGAGTCAGTTAGGCCCATTTAAGTGAAGGACCATCATGGACTGCGCACTGATCCACGCCAGAGAACTTGGGTCCCAATTTAGATTTGATTTTGGATTAATTTGATAATTCTTGTGAAACCTGAAATTGTAGGTCTCTTCCTTATCTTTTTAGGGACAGCAGATCACCAAAATCCGATATCTGTAGCTCTAGTTATGCTCTGCGCAAGGCAACAAGGTCAGGATGAGTGAAAAATCCGAAAATTAACAATGTTTAGCAATTAAGCCCAATAATGTAAATTCAAAAACAATGTTTATAAAGGTATTCTAATTTCCGACTCTCTCTGGCTTGTGCGGCTGTAAACTGCTATTTATGCTTATTAATCCTGACCTAACCCTAGACCAAATTAAGGGCCTCTAAGTAAGCTTTCCAACAAGGTATCATATGCCTTAATTGGGATTAAGATGAGTAAGTTAGGCCCATTTAAGAGAAGGAACATCATGGACTGCGCACTGATCTGCGCTAGAGAACTCGGGACCCAATTTAGCCTTGATTTTGGCCTAATTTGACAACTCTTGTGAAACCTGAAATTGTAGGTCTCTTCCTTATCTTTCTAGGGACAGCAAGATCACCAAAATCCGATATCTGTAGCTCTAGTTATGCTCTGCACAAGGCAACAAGGTCAAGATGAGTGAAAAATCCAAAAATTAACAATGATTAGCAATTAAGCCCAATAATGTAAACGTAAAAACAATGATTGTAAAAGTGTCTAATTTCCGTCTCTCTCTGGCTTGTGCGGCTGTAAACCTCTTCTTATGCTTATTAATCCTGACCTAACCCTAGCCCAAATTAAGGGCCTCTGAATAAGCTTTCCAACAAGGTATCATATGCCTTAATTGGGCTTAAAAATAGTAAGTTAGGCCAATATAAGTGAAAGAACATCATGGACTGCGTACTGATCCGCGCCAGAGAACTCGGGACCCAATTTAGCCTTGATTTCGACCAAATTTGAGAATTCTTGTGAAACCTGAAATTGTAGGTCTCTTCCTTATCTTTCTAGGGACAGCAAGATCACCAAAATCCGATATCTGTAATGTAAAAGCAAAAACAATGATTGTAAAAGTTGTCTAATTTCCATCTCTCTCTGGCTTGTGCAGCTGTAAACTGCTATTTATGCTTATTAATCCTGACCTAACCTTTGACCAAATTAAGGGCCTCTGAATAAGCTTTATAAAAGAGTATCATATGTCTTAATTGGGCTTAAGATGAGTAAGTTAGGCCCATTTCAAAGGACGTAAACATCTTGGATCACAGACTGATCCGCGCGCCAGAGAACTCGGGACCAAATTTAGCCTTGATTTTGGCCTAATTTGACAATTCTTGTGACACCTGAAATTGTAGGTCTCTTCCTAATCTATCTAGGCACAGCAAGATCACCAAAATCCAATATCTGTCGCTCCCTTGATGCTCTGTGCAAGGAAAAAAGGTCAGGATGAGTGAAAAATCCGAAAATTAACAATGTTTAGCAATTAAGCCCAATAATGTAAAAGCAAAAATAATGATTGTAAAAGTTGTGTAATTTCCGTCTCTATCTGGCTTGTGCGGCTGTAAACTGCTATTTATGCTTATTAA
>JAUPTC010000010.1:2166111-2190111 GCA_030762895.1 Sophora flavescens | reverse complement strand
TCTTGTTGGAAAGATTATTCAGAGGCCCTTGATTTGGTCCAGTGTTACGTCAGGATTAATAAGCATAAATAGCAGTTCACAGCAGCAAAAGCCAGTGAGAGAGGGAAATTAGATAACTTTTACAATCAATGTTTTTGCTTTTACATTATTGGGCATAATTGGGCTTAATTGCTAAACATTGTTAATTTTCAGATTTTTCACTCATCCTGACCTTGTTGCCTTGTGCAGAGCATAACTAGAGCTACAGATATCGGATTTTGGTGATCTTGTTGTCCCTAGAAAGATAAGGAAGAGACCTACAATCTCTGGTTTCACAAGAATTGTCAACTTAGGCCAAAATCAAGGCTAAATTGGGTCCCGAGTTCTCTGGCGTGGATCAGTGCGCAGTCCATGATGTTCCTTCACTTAAATGGGCCTAACTCATCTTAAGCCCAATTAAGGCATATGATACCTCGTTGGAAAGCTTATTCAAAGGCCCTTAATTTTGTCAAGGGTTAGGTCAGGATTAATAAGCATAAATAGCAGTTTCAGCCGCACAAGCTAGAGAGAGATGAAAATTAGACAACTTTTACAATCATTGTTTTTGCTCTTACATTATTGGGCTTAATTGGGCTTAATTGCTAAACATTGTTAATTATCAGATTTTTCACTCATCCTGACTTTGTTGCCTGGTGCAGAGCAAAACTAGAACTACAGATATCGGATTTTGGTGATCTTGCTGTCCCTAGTAAGATAAGGAAGAGACCTACAACTTCAGGTTTCCAAAGAATTGTCAAATTGGGCCAAAATCACGGCTAAATTGGTTCCCGAGTTCTCTGGCGCGGATCTGTACGCAATCCATGATGTTCCTTTACTTAAATTGGCCTAACTTACTCATCTTAAGCCCAATTAAGGCATATGATACCTTGTTGGAAATCTTATTCAGAGGCCTTTATTTTGGTCTAGGCTTAGGTCAGGATTAATAAGCATAAATAGCAGTTTACTGTCACACAAGCCAGAGAGAGACGAAAATTAGACAACTTTTACAATCGTTGTTTTAAAGATAAAGAAGGGACCTACAATTTCATGTTCCACAAGAATTGACAAATTAGGTCAAAATCAAGGCTAAATTGGGTCCCGTGTTCTCTGGCGCGGATCAGTTTGCAGTCCATGATGTTCCTTCACTTAAATGGGCCTAACTTACTCATCTTAAACTCAATTAAGGCATATGATACCTTGTTGGAAAGCATATTCAGAGGCCCTTAATTTGGTCTAGGGTTAGGTCAGGATTAATAAGCATAAATAGCAGTTTACAGCCACACAATCCAGAGAGATACCGAAATTAGGCAACCTTAACAATCATTATTTTTGCTTTTACATTATTGGGCTTAATTGCTAAACATTGTTAATTTTCTGATTTTTCACTCATCCTGACCTTGTTGCCTTGCGCAGAGCATAACAAGAGTTACAGATATCGGATTTTGGTGAACTTGCTGTCCCTAGAAAGAGAAGGAAGAGACCTACAATTTCAGGCAGAATAGTCAAATTAGGCCAAAATCAAGGCTAAATTGGGTCCCGAGTTCTTTGGCGTGGATCAGTGGGAAGTCCATGATGTTCCTTCACTTAAAAGTGCCTAACTTACTCATCTTAAGCCCAGTTAAGGCATATGATACCTTGTTGGAAAGCTTATTCAGAGGTCTTTAATTTGGTCTAGGGTCTGGTCAGGATTAATAAGCATAAATAGCAATTTACAGCCGCACAAGCCAGAGAGAGACGGAAATTAGACAACTTTTACAATCATTGATTTAAAGATAAAGAAGGGACCTACAATTTCAGGTTTCACAAGAGTTGTCAAATTAGGCCAAAATCAATGCTAAATTGGGTCCCGAGTTCTCTGGCACGGATCAGTGTACAGTCCATGATGTTCCTTCACTTAAATGGGCCTAACTTACTCATCTTAAGCCCAATTAAGGCATATGATACCTTGTTGGAAAGCTTATTCAGAGGCCCTTAATTTGGTCCAGGGTTACGTCTGGATTAATAAGCATAAATGGCAGTTTAAAGCCACACAAGCCAGAGAGATACAAAAATTAGACAACTTTTACAATCATTGTTTTTGATTTTACATTATTGGGCTTAATTGCTAAACATTGTTAATTTTCGGATTTTTCACTCATCCTGACCTTGTTGCCTTGCGCAGTGCATAACTAGAGTTACAGATATCGGATTTTGGTGATATTGCTGTACCTAGAAAGAGAAGGAAGAGACCTACAATTTCAGGTTTCACAAGAATTGTAAAATTAGGCCAAAATCAAGGCTAAATTGGGTCCCGAGTTCTCTGGCGTGGATCAGTGGGCAGTACATGATGTTCCTTCACTTAAATGGTCCTAACTTACTCATCAAGCCCAATTAAGGCATATGATACCTTGTTGGAAAGCTTATTCAGAGGCCCTTAATTTGGTCTAGGGTCAGGTTAGGATTAATAAGCATAAATAGCAGTTTACAGCCGCACAAGCCTGAGAGAGACGGAAATTAGACAACTTTTACAATCATTGTTTTAAAGATAAAGAAAGGACCTACAATTTCAGGTTTCACAATTAAGGCATATGATACCTTGTTGGAAAGCTTATTCAGAGGCCCTTAATTTGGTCTTGGGTCAGGTCAGGAATAGTAAGCATAAATAGCTGTTTACAGCCGCACAAGCCTGAGAGAGACGAAAATTAGACAACTTTTACAATCATTGTTTTTACTCTTACATTATTGTGCTTAATTGGGCTTAATTGCTAAACATTGTTAATTTTCGGATTTTTCACTCATCCTGACCTTATTGTCTTGCGCAGAGCATAACTAGAGTTACAGATATCGGATTTTGGATCTTGCTGTCCCTAGAAAGATAAGGAAGAGACCTACAATTTGTGGATTCACAAGAATTGTCAAATTAGGCCAAAATCAAGGGTAAATTGGTTGCCTAGTTCTCTGGCGCGGATCGGTGTGCAGTCCATGATGTTCCTTCACTTAAATGGGCCTAACTTACTCATCTTAAGCCCAATTAAGGCATATGATACGGAAATTGGACAACTTTTAGAATCAAAGTTTTTTCTTTTACATTATCGGGCTTAATTGGGCTTAATTGCTAAACATTGTTAATTTTCTGATTTTTCACTCATCTTGACCTTGTTGCCTTGCGCAGAGCATAACTTGAGATACAAAAATCGGATTTTGGTGATCTTGCTGTCCCTAGAAACATAAGATCGGTCTGCGATCCATGATGTTCCTTCTCTTAAATGGGCCTAACTTACTCATCTTAAGCCCAATTAAGGCATATGATACCTTGTTGGAAAGCTTATTCAGAGGCCCTTAATTTGGTCTAGGGTTAGGTTATGATTAATAAACATAAATAGCAGTTTACAGCCAGACAATCCAGAGAGAGACGGAAATTAGACAACTTTTACAATCATTGTTTTTGCTCTTACATTATTGGGCTTAATTGCTAAACACTGTTAATTTTAGGATTTTTCACTCTTCCTGACCTTGTTGCGTTGCACAGGGTATAACTAGACCTACTGATATTGTATTTTGGTGATCTTGATATCCCTAGATAGATAAGGAAGAGACCTACAATTTCACGTTTCACAAGAATTGTCCAATTAGGCCAAAATCAAGGCTAAATTGGGTCTCGAGTTCTCTGGCGTGGATCAGTGCGTAGTCCATGATGTTCCTTCACTTAAATGGGCCTAACTTACTCATCTTATGCACAATTAAGGCATATGACACCATGTTGGAAAGCTTATTCAGAGGCCCTTAATTTGGTCTAGTTTTAGGTCAGGATTAATAAGGATAAATAGCTGTTTACAGCCCCACATGCTGGAGAGAGACGGAAATTAGACAACTTTTATAATCATTGTTTTTGCTCTTACATTATTGGGCTTAATTGCTAAACATTGTTAATTTTCAGTTTTTTCACCCATCCTGACCTTGTTGCCTGTCGCAGAGCATAACTAGAGCTATAGATATCGGATTTTGGTGATGTTGCTGTCCCTAGTAAGATAAGGAAGAGACCTACAATTTCAGGTTTTACAAGATTTGTCAAATTAGGCCAAAATCAAGGCAAAATTGGTTTCCGAGTACTCTTGCACGGATCAGTGCGCAATCCATGATGTTCCTTCACTTAAATGGTCCTAACTTACTCATCTTAAGCCCAATTAAGGCATATGATACCTTGTTGGAAAGCTTAATCAGAGGCCCTAATTTTGATCTTGGGTTACGTCAGGATTAATAAGCATAAATAGCAGTTTACAGCCACAAAAGCCAAAGAGAGACGAAAATTAGACAACTTTTACAATCATTGTTTTAAAGATAAAGAAGGAACCTACAATTTCATGTTTCACAAGAATTGTCAAATTAGGCCAAAATAAAGGCTAAATTGGGCCCCAAGTTCTCTGGCGCGGATCAGTGCGCATTCCATGATGTTCCTTCACTTAAATGGGCTTAACTTACTCATCTTAAGCCCAATTAAGGCATATAATACCTTGTTGGAAAGCTTATTCAGAGGCCCTTAGTTTGGTATATGGTTAGGTCAGGATTATTAAGCATAAATAGCAGTTTACAGCCACACAAGCCACAGAGATACGGAAATTATACAACTTTAACAATCATTGTTTTTGCTTTTACATTATTAGGCTTAATTGCTAAACATTGTTAATTTTCGGATTTTTCACTCATCCTGACCTTGTTGCCTTGCGCAGAGCATAACTAGAGTTACAGATATCGGATTTTAGTGATCTTGCTGTCCCTAGAAAGATAAGGAAGAGACCTACAATTTCATGTTTCACAAGAATTGTCAAATTAGGCCAAAATCAAGGCAAAATTGGGTCCTGAGTTCTCATGCGCGGATCGGTCATGATCCATGATGTTCCTTCAGTTAAATGGGCCTAACTTACTCATCTTAAGCCCAATTAAGGCATATGATACCTTGTTGGAAAGCTTATTCAGAGGCCCTTAATTTGGTCTAGGGTTAGGTCATGATTGATAAGCATAAATAGCAGTTTACAACCGCACAAGCCAGAGAGAGACAGAAACTAGAAAAATTTTACAATCATTATTTTTGCTTTTACATTATTGGGCTGAATTGCTAAACGTTGTTAATTTTCGGATTTTCACTCATCCTGACCATGTTGCCTTGCGCAGAGCGTTACTAGAGCTACAGATATCAGATTTTGGTGATCTTGCTGCCCCTAGAAAGATAAGGAAGAGACCTACAATTTCAGGTTTACAAGATTTGTCAAATTAGGCCAAAATTAAGGCTAAATTGGGTACCGAGTTCTCTGGCACGGATCAGTACGCAGTCCACGATGTTCCTTCACTTAAATTGGCCTAACTTACTCATCTTAAGCCCAATTAAGGCACATGATACATTGTTGGAAAGCTTATTCAGATGCCCTTAATTTGGTCTAGGAATAGGTGAAGATTAATCAGCATAAATAGCACTTTACAGCCGCACAAGCCAGAGAGAGATGGAAATTAGACAACTTTTACAATCATTGTTTTTGCTTTTACATTATTAGGCTTAATTGCTAAACATTGTTAATTTTCGGATTTTTCACTCATCATGACCTTGTTGCCTTGCGCTGAGCATAACTAGAGTTACAGATATCGGATTTTGGTGATCTTGCTGTTCATGGAAAGATAAGGAAGAGGCCTACAATTTCAGGTTTCACAAGAATTGTCAAATTAGGCCAAAATCAAGGCTTAATTGGGTCCCGAGTTTTCTGGCGCGGATCAGTGTCCAGAACAAGATGTTCCTTCACTTAAATGGGCCTAACTTACTCATCTTAAGCCCAAATAAGGCATGTGATACCTTGTTGGAAAGCTTATTCAGAGGCCCTAAATTTGGTCTAGGGTTAGGACAGGATTAATAGGCATAAATAGCAGTTTACAGCCACACAAGCCAGAGAGAGACGTAAATTAGACAACTTTTACAATCATTGTTTTAAAGATAAAGAAAGGACCTACAATTTCAGGTTTCACAAGAATTGTCAAATTAGGCCAAAATCAAGGCTAAATTGGGTCCCGAGTTCTCTGGCGCGGATCAGTGCGCAGTCCATGATGTTCCTTCAATTAAATGGGCCTAACTTACTCATCTTAAGCCCAATTAAGGCATATGATACCTTGTTGGAAAGCTTATTCAGAAGCCCTTAATTTGGTCTAGGGTTAGGTCATGATTGATAAGCATAAATAGCAGTTTACAACCGCACAAGACAGAGAGAGACAAACTAGACAAATTTTACAATCATTATTTTTGCTTTTACATTATTGGGCTTAATTGCTAAACGTTGTTAATTTTCGGATTTTCACTCATCCTGACCTTGTTGCCTTGCGCAGAGCATTACTAGAGCTACAGATATCGGATTTTGGTGATCTTGCTGCCCCTAGAAAGATAAGGAAGAGACATACAATTTCAGGTTTACAAGAATTGCAAATTAGGCCAAAATCAAGGCTAAATTGGGTACCGAGTTCTCTGGAGCGGATCGATGCAGGATCCACGATGTTCCTTCACTTAAATGGGCCTAACTTACTCATCTTAAGCCCAATTAAGGCATGTGATACATTGTTGGAAAGCTTATTCAGATGCCCTTAATTTGGTCTAGGAATAGGTGAAGATTAATCAGCATAAATAGCACTTTACAGCCGCACAAACCAGAGAGAGACGGAAATTAGATAACTTTTACAATCATTGTTTTTGCTTTTACATTATTAGGCTTAATTGCTAAACATTGTTAATTTTCGTTTTTTTCACTTATCCTGACCTTGTTGCCTTGCGCATAGCATAACTAGAGTTACAAATATAGGATTTTGGTGATCTTGCTGTCACTAGAAAGATAAGGAAGAGACCTACAATTTCAGGTTTCACAATAATTGTCAAATTAGGCCAAAATCAAGGCTAAATTGGGTCCCGAGTTCTCTAGCGCGGATCGGTCTGTGATCCATGATGTTCCTTCACTTAAATGGGCCTAACTTACTCTTCTTAAGCCCAATTAAGGCATATGATACCTTGTTGGAAAGCTTATTCAGAGGCCTTTAATTAGGTCTAGGGTTTGGTCTGGATTAATAAGCATAAATAGCAGTTTACAGCCGCACAAACCAGAGAGAGACGGAAATTAGACAACTTTTACAGTCATTGTTTTTGCTTTTACATTATTGGGCTTAATTGCCAAACATTGTTAATTTTCGGATTTTTCACTCATCCTGACCTTGTTGCCTTGCGCAGAGCATAACTAGAGTTACAGATATCGTATTTTGGAGATCTTGTTGTCCCTAGAAAGAAAAGGAAGAGAGCTACAATTTCAGGTTTCACAAGAATTGTCAAATTAGGCCAAAATCAAGGCTAAATTTGGTCCCGAGTTCTCTGGCGCGGATCATTGCATGCGATCCATGATGTTCCTTCACTTAAATGGGCATAACTTACTCATCTTAAGCCCAATTAAGGCATATGATACATTGTTGGAAAGCATATTCAGATGCCCTTAATTTGGTCTAGGGATAGGTGAGGATTAATCAGCATAAATAGCACTTTACAGCTGTACAAGCCAGAGAGAGATGGAAATTAGACAACTTTTACAATCATTGTTTTTGCTTTTACATTATTAGGCTTAATTGCTAAACATTGTTAATTTTTGGATTTTTCACTCATCCTAACCTTGTTGCCTTGCACAGAGCATAACTAGAGTTACAGATATAGGATTTTGGTGATCTTGCTGTTCCTAGAAAGATAAGGAAGAGACCTACAATTTCAGGTTTCACAAGAATTGTCAAATTAGAACAAAATCAAGGCTTAATTGGGTCCCAGAGTTCTGCGGCGCGGATCGGTGTGCGATCCAAGATGTTCCTTCACTTAAATGGGCCTAACCTACTCATCTTAAGCCCAAATAAGGCATATGATACCTTGTTGGAAAGCTTATTCAGAGGCCCTTAATTTGGTCTAGGGTTAGGTCAGGATTAATAGGCATAAATAGCAGTTTACAGCCACACAAGCCAGAGAGAGACGAAAATTAGACAACTTTTACAATCATTGTTTTAAAGATAAAGAAAGGACCTACAATTTTAGGTTTCACAAGAATTGTCAAATTAGGCCAAAATCAAGGCTAAATTGGGTCCCGAGTTCTCGGGCACGGATCAGTGTACAGTCCATCTTGTTCCTTCACTTAAATGGGCCTAACTTACTCATCTTTAGCCCAATTAAGGCATATGATACCTTGTTGGAAAGCTTATTCAGAGGCCCTTAATTTGGTCCAGGGTTACGTCGGTATTAATAAGCATAAATAGCAGTTTACAGCCGCACAAGCTAGAGAGAGACGTAAATTAGATAACTTTTACAATCAATGTTTTTGGTTTTACATTATTGGGCATAATAGGGCTTAATTGCTAAACATTGTTAATTTTCGGATTTTTCACTCATCCTGACCTTGTTGCCTTGCGCAGAGCATAACTTGAGCTACAGATATCGGATTTTGGTGATCTTGTTGTCCCTAGAAAGATAAGGAAGAGACCTACAATCTTAGGTTTCACAAGAATTGTCAAATTAGGCCAAAACCAAGGCTAAATTGGGTCCCGAGGTCTCGGCGCGGATCGGTCTGCGATCCATGATGTTCCTTCACTTAAATGGGCCTAACTCATCTTAAGCCCAATTATGACATATGATACCTTGTTGGAAAGCTTATTCAATGGCCCTTAATTTGGTCTAGGGTTAGGTCATGATTAATAAGCATAAATAGCAGTTTACAGCCCCACAAGCTAAAGAGAGACGGAAATTAGACAACTTTGACATTCATTGTTTTTGCTCTTACATTATTGGGCTTAATTGCTAAACATTGTTAATTTTCGGATTTTTCACTCATCCTGACCTTGTTGCCTTGCGCAAAGCATAACTAGAGTTACAGATATCGGATTTTGGTGATCTTGCTGTCCCTAGAAAGATAAGGAAGAGACCTACAATTTCAGGTTTCACAAGAATTGTCAAATTAGGCCAAAATCAAGGCAAAATTGGGTCCCGTGTTCTCTGGCGCAGATCAGTGCGCAGTCCATGATGTTCCTTCACTTAAATGGGCCTAACTTACTCATCTTAAGCCCAATTAAGGCATATGATACCTTGTTGGATAGCTTATTCAGAGGCCCTTAATTTGGTCTAGGGTTAGGTCATGATTGATAAGCATAAATAGCAGTTTACAACCGCACAAGCCAGAGAGAGACAAACTAGACAAATTTTACAATCATTATTTTTGTTTTACATTATTGGGCTTAATTGCTAAACGTTGTTAATTTTCGGATTTTTCACTCATCCTGACCTTGTTGCCTTGCGCAGAGCATTACTAGAGCTACAGATATCGGATTTTGGTGATCTTGCTGCCCCTAGAAAGATTAGGAAGAGACCTACAATTTCAGGTTTCACAATAATTGTCAAATTAGACCAAAATCAATGCTAAATTGGGTCCTGAGTACTCTGGCGCGGATCAGTGCGCAGTCCATGATATTCCTTCACTTAAATGTGCCTAGCTTACTAACCTTAAGCCCAATTAAGGCATATGATACCTTGTTGGAAAGCTTATTCAGAGGCCCTTAATTTGGTATAGGAGTAAGTCGGGATTAAAAAGCATAAATAGAAGTTTACAGCCGCACAAGCTAGAGAGAAGGAAATTAGACAACTTTTACAATCATTGTTTTTGGTTTTACTTTATTGGGCTTAATTGGGCATAATTGCTAAACATTGTTAATTTTCAGATTTTTCACTCATCCCGACCTTGTTGCCATGCGCAGAGTATAACTAGAGCTACAAATATCGGATTTTGGTGATCTTGTTGTCCCTAGAAAGATAAGGAATAGACCTACAATGTCAGGTTTCACAAGAATTGTCAAAATACGCCAAAATCAAGGCTAAATTGGGTACCGAGTTCTCTGGCGCAGATCAGTACGCAGTCCACGATGTTCCTTCACTTAAATGGGCCTAACTTACTCATCTTAAGCCCAATTAAGGCATATGATACATTGTTGGAAAGCTTATTCAGATGCCCTTAATTTGGTCTAGGGATAGGTGAAGATTAATAAGCATAAATAGCACTTTACAGCCGCACAAGCCAGAGAGAGACGTTAATTAGAAAACTTTTACAATCATTGTTTTTGCTTTTAAATTATTAGGCTTAATTGCTAAACATTGTTAATTTTCGGATTTTTCACTCATCCTGACCTTGTTGCCTTGCGCAGAGCATAACTAGAGTTACAGATATCGGATTTTGGTGATCTTGCTGTTCCTGGAAAGATAAGGAAGAGACCTATAATTTCAGGATTCACAAGAATTGTCAAATTAGGCCAAAATCAAGGCTTAATTGGGTCCCGAGTTCTTTGACGCGGATCAGTGCACAGTCCATGATGTTCCTTCACTTAAATGGGCCTAACTTACTCATCTTAAGCCCAATTAAGGTATATGATATCTTGTTGGAATGCTTATTCAGAGGCCCTTAATTTGGTCTAGCGTTTGGTCTGGATTAATAAGCATAAATAGCAGTTTACAGTCGCACAAACCAGAGAGAGACAGAAATTAGACAACTTTTACAATCATTGTTTTTGCTTTTACATTATTGGGCTTAATTGCCAAACATTTTTAATTTTCGGATTTTTCACTCATCCTGACCATGTTGCCTTGCACAGAGCATAACTAGAACTACAGATATCGGATTTTGGTGATCTTGCTGTCCCTAGAAAGATAAGGAAGAGACCTACAATTTCAGGTTTCAAAAGCATTGTCAAATTAGGCAAAAATTAAGGCTAAATTGGTTGCCGAGTTCTCTGGCCCGGATTGGTGCGCAGTCCATGATGTTCCTTCACTTAAATGGGCCTAACTTATTCATCTTAATCCCAATTAAGGCATAAGATACCTTGTTGGAAAGCTTATTCAGAGGCCCTTAATTTGGTCTTGGGTCAGGTCAGGATTAGTAAGCATAAATAGAAGTTTACAGCCGCACAAGCCTGGGAGAGACGGAAATTAGACAACTTTTACAATCATTGTTTTTACTCTTACATTATTGTGCTTAATTGGGCTTAATTGCTAAACATTGTTAGTTTTCGGATTTTTCACTCATCCTGACCTTGTTGTCTTGCGCAGAGCATTACTAGAGCTTCAGATATCGGATTTTGGATCTTGCTGTCCCTAGAAAGATAAGGAAGAGACCTACAATTTGAGGATTCACAAGAATTGTCAAATTTGGCCAAAATCAAGGGTAAATTGGTTGCCGAGTTCTCTGGCGCTGATCGGTCTGCAGTCCATGATGTTCCTTCACTTAAATGGGCCTAACTTACTCATCTTAAGCCCAATTAAGGCATATGATTCCTTGTTGGAAAGCTTATTTAGAGGCCCTTATTTTGGTCTAGGGTTAGGTCAGGATTAATAAGCATAAATAGCAGTTCAAAGCCACACAAGCCAAAGAGAGACGAAAATTAGACAACTTTTACGATCATTGTTTTAAAGATAACGAAGGGACCTACTATTTCAGGTTTCAAAAGAATTGTCAAATTAGGCCAAAATCAAGGCTAAATTGGGTCCCGAGTTCTCTGGCACGGATCAGAGTACAATACATGATGTTCCTTCACTTAAATGGGCCTTACTTACTCATTTTAAGCCCAATTGGCATATGATACCTTGTTGGAAAGCTTATTCAGAGGTCCTTAATTTGTTCCAGGGTTATGTCTGGATTAATAAGCATAAATAGCAGTTTATAGCAGCACAAGCCAGAGAGAGACGAAAATTAGACAACTTTTACAATCAAAGTTTTTTCTTTTACAATATTGGGCTTAATTGCTAAACATTGTTAATTTTCTGATTTTTCACTCATCTTGACCTTGTTGCCTTGCGCAGAGCATAACTTGAGATACAGAAATCGGATTTTGGTGATTTTGCTGTCCCTAGAAAGATAAGAAAGAGACCTACAATTTCAGGTTCACAAAAATTGTCAAATTAGTCCAAAATCAAGGCTAAATTGGGTCCCGAGTTCTCTTGCACGGATCAGTGCGCAGTCCAGGATGTTCATTCACTTAAATAGGCCTTACTTACTCATCTTAAGCCCAATTAAGGCATATGATACATTGTTGGAAAGCTTACTCAGAGGCCCTTAATTTGGTCTAGGGTTAGGTTATGATTAATAAGCATAAATAGCAGTTTATAGCCGCACAAGCCAGAGAGAGACGGAAATTAGACAACTTTTACAATCATTGTTTTTGCTCTTACATTATTGGGCTTAATTGCTAAACACTGTTAATTTTAGGATTTTTCACTCATCCTGACCTTGTTCCGTTGCACAGACCATAACTACAGCTACCGATATTGTATTTTGGTGATCTTGATATCCCTAGATAGATAAGGAAGAGACCTACAATTTTGCGTTTCACAAGAATTGTCCAATTAGGCCAAAATCAAGGCTAAATTGGGTCCCGAGTTCTCTGGCATGGATCAGTGCGCAGTCCATGATGTTCCTTCACTTAAATGGGCCTAACTTACTCATCTTAAGCACAATTAAGGCATATGACACCTTGTTGGAAAGCTTATTCAGAGGCCCTTAATTTGGTCTAGTTTTAGGTCAGGATTAATAAGCATAAATAGCAGTTTACAGCCCCACAAGCTAGAGAGAGACATAAATTAGACAACTTTTACAATCATTGTTTTTGCTCTAAAATTATTGGGTTTAATTGCTAAACATTGTTAATTTTCAGATTTTTCACTCATCCTGACCTTGTTGCCTGGCGCAGAGCATAACTAGAGCTATAGATATCGGATTTTGGTGATGTTGCTGTCCCTAGTAAGATAAGGAAGAGACCTACAATTTCAAGTTTTACAAGAATTGTCAAATTATGCCAAAATCAAGGCTAAATTGGTTCCCGAGTACTCTGGCACGGATTAGTGTGCAATCTATGATGTTCCTTCACTTAATTGGTCCTAACTTACTCATCTTAAGCCCAATTAAGGCATATGATACCTTGTTGGAAAGCTTAATCAGAGGCCCTAATTTTGGTCTTGGGTGACGTCAGGATTAATAAGCATAAATAGCAGTTTACAGCCACAAAAGCCAAAGAGAGACGAAAATTAGACAACTTTTACAATCATTGTTTTAAAGATAAAGAAGGAACCTACAATTTCATGTTTCACAAGAATTGTCAAATTAGGCCAAAATCAAGGCTAAATTGGGTCCCGAGTACTCTGGCGCGGATCAGTGCGCAGTCCATGGTGTTCCTTCACTTAAATGGGCCTAACTTACTCATCTTAAGCCCAATTAAGGCATATGATACCTTGTTGGAAAGCTTATTCAGAGGCCCTTAATTTGGTCTAGGGTTAGGTCTTGTTTGATAAGCATAAATAGCAGTTTACAACCGCACAAGCCAGAGAGAGACAAACTAGACAAATTTTACAATCATTATTTTCGCTTTTACATTATTGGGCTTAATTGCTAAACGTTGTTAATTTTCGGATTTTTCACTCATCCTGACCTTGTTGCCTTGCGCAGAGCATTACTAGAGCTACAGATATCGGATTTTGGTGATCATGCTGCCCCTAGAAAGATAAGGAAGAGACCTACAATTTCAGGTTTACAAGAATTGTCAAATTAGGCCAAAATCAAGGCTAAATTGGGTACCGAGTTCTCTGGCGCGGATCAGTACGCAGTCCACGATGTTCCTTCACTTGAATGGGCCTAACTTACTCATCTTAAGCCCAATTAAGGCATATGATACATTGTTGGAAAGCTTATTCAGATGCCCTTAATTTGGTCTAGGGATAGGTGAAGATTAATCAGCATAAATAGCACTTTACAGCCGCACAAGTCAGAGAGAGACGGAAATTAGACAACTTTTACAATCATTGTTTTTGCTTTTACATTATTAGGCTTAATTGCTAAACATTGTTAATTTTCGGATTTTTCACTCATCCTAACCTTGTTGCCTTGCGCAGAGCATAACTAGAGTTACAGATATCGGATTTTGGTGATCTTGCTGTTCCTGGAAAGATAAGGAAGAGACCTATAATTTCAGGATTCACAAGAATTGTCAAATTAGGCCAAAATCAAGGCTTAATTGGGTCCCGGGTTCTTTGACGTGGATCAGTGCACAGTCCATGCTGTTCCTTCACTTAAATGGGCCTAACTTACTCATCTTAAGCCCAATTAAGGTATATGATATCTTGTTGGAAAGCTTATTCAGAGGCCCTTAATTTGGTCTAGGGTTAGTGCTGGATTAATAGGCATAAATAGCAGTTTACAGCGGCACAAGCCAGAGAGAGACGGAAATTAGACAACTTTTATAGTCATTGTCTTTGCTTTTACATTATTGGGCTTAATTGGGCTTAATTGCTAAACATTGTTAATTTTCATATTTTTCACTAATCCTGACCTTGTTGCCTTGCGCAGAGCATAACTAGAACTACAGATATCGGATTTTGGTGATCTTGCTGTCACTAGAAAGATAAGGAAGAGACCTACAATTTCAGGTTTCACAAGAATTGTCAAATTAGGCCAAAATAAAGGCTAAATTGGGTCCCGAGTTCTCTAGCGCGGATCAGTGCGCAGTCCATGATGTTCCTTCACTTAAATGGGCCTAACTTACCCTTCTTAAGCCCAATTAAGGCGTATGATACCTTGTTGGAAAGCTTATTCAGAAGCCTTTAATTAGGTCTAGGGTTTGGTCTGGATTAATAAGCATAAATAGCAGTTTACTGCCGCACAAGCCAGAGAGAGACGGAAATTAGACAACTTTTACAATCATTGTTTTTGCTTTTACATTATTGGGCTTAATTGCCAAACATTGTTAATTTTCGGATTTTTCACTCATCCTAACCTTGTTGCCTTGCGCAGAGCATAACTAGAACTACAGATATCGGATTTTGGTGATCTTGTAGTCCCTAGAAAGATAAGGAAGAGACCTACAATTTCACATTTCAAGAGCATTGTCAAATTAGAAAAAAATCAAGGCTAAATTGGTTGCCGAGTTCTCTGGCCCGGATTGGTGCGCAGTCCATGATGTTCCTTCACTTAAATGGGCCTAACTTACTCATCATAAGCCCAATTAAGGCATATGATACCTTGTTGGAAAGCTTATTCAGGGGCCCTTAATTTGGTCTTGGGTCAGGTCAGGATTAGTAAGCATAAATAGAAGTTTACAGCCGCACAAGCCTGAGGGAGACGGAAATTAGACAACTTTTACAATCATTGTTTTTACTCTTACATTATTGTGCTTAATTGGGCTTAATTGCTAAACATTGTTAATTTTCGGATTTTTCACTCATCCTGACCTTGTTGTCTTGCGCAGAGCATAACTAGAGCTACAGATATCGGATTTTGGATCTTGCTGTCCCTAGAAAGATAAGGAAGAGACCTACAATGTGATGATTCGCAAAAATTGTCAAATTAGGCCAAAATCAAGGCTAAATTGGGTCCCGAGTTCTCTGGCACGGATCGGTGTGCAGTCCATGATGTTCCTTCACTTAAATGGGCCTAACTTACTCATCTTAAGCCCAATTAAGGCATATGATACCTTGTTGGAAAGCTTATTCAGAGGCCCTTATTTTGGTCTCGTTTTAGGTCAGCATTAATAAGGATAAATAGCAGTTTACAGCCCCACAAGCTAGAGAGAGACGGAAATTAGACAACTTTTATAATCATTATTTTTGCTCTTACATTATTCGGCTTAATTGCTAAACATTATTAATTTTCAGATTTTTCACCCATCCTGACCTTCTTGCCTGGCGCAGAGCATAACTAGAGCTATAGATATCGGATTTTGGTGATGTTGCTGTCCCTAGTAAGATAAGGAAGAGACCTACAATTTCAGGTTTTACAAGAATTGTCAAATTAGGCCAAAATCAAGGCGAAATTGGTTCTCGAGTACTCTGGCACGGATCAGTGCGCAATCCATGATGTTCCTTCACTTAAATGGTCCTAACTTACTCATCTTAAGCCCAATTAAGGCATATGATACCTTGTTGGAAAGCTTAATCAGAGGCCCTAATTTTGGTCTTGGGTTACGTCAGGATTAATAAGCATAAATAGCAGTTTACAGCCACAAAAACCAAAGAGAGACGAAAATTAGACAACTTTTACAATCATTATTTTTGCTTTTACATTATTGGGCTTAATTGCGAAACGTTGTTAATTTTCGGATTTTCACTCATCCTGACCTTGTTGCCTTGCGCAGAGCATTACTAGAGCTACAGATATCGGATTTTGGTGATCTTGCTGCCCCTAGAAAGATAAGGAAGAGACCTACAATTTCAGGTTTACAAGAATTGTCAAATTAGGCCAAAATCAAGGCTAAATTGGGAACCGAGTTCTCTGGCGCGGTACAGTACGCAGTCCACGATGTTCCTTCACTTAAATGGGCCTAACTTACTCATCTTAAGCCCAATTAAGACATATGATACATTGTTGGAAAGCTTATTCAGATGCCCTTAATTTGGTATAGGAATAGGTGAAGATTAATCAGCATAAATAGCAGTATACAGCCGCACAAGTCAGAGAGAGACGGAAATTAGACAACTTTTACAATCATTGTTTTTTCTTTTACATTATTGGGCTTAATTGCCAAACATTGTTAATTTTCGGATTTTTCACTCATCCTGACCTTGTTGCCTTGCGCAGAGCATAACTAGAACTACAGATATCGGATTTTGGTGATCTTGCTGTCCCTAGAAAGATAAGGAAGAGACCTACAATTTCAGGTTTCACAAGAATTGTCAAATTAGGCCAAAATCAAGGCTAAATTGGGTCCCGAGTACTCTGGCGCGGATCAGTGCGCAGTCCATGGCGCTCCTTCACTTAACTGGGCCTAACTTACTCATCTTAAGCCCAATGAAGGCATATGATACCTTGTTGGAAAGCTTATTCAGAGTCCTTTAATTAGGTCTAGGGTTTGGTCTGTATTAATAAGCATAAATAGCAGTTTACAGCCACACAAGCCAGAGAGAGACGAAAATTAGACAACTTTTACAATCATTATTTTTGCTTTTACATTATTCGGCTTAATTGCCAAACATTGTTAATTTTCGGATTTTTCACTCATCCTGACCTTGTTGCCTTGCGCAGAGCATAACTAGAACTACAGATATCGGATTTTGGTGATCTTGCTGTCCCTAGAAAGATAAGGAAGAGACCTACAATTTCAGGTTTCAAAAGCATTATCAAATTAGGCCAAATTCAAGGCTAAATTGGTTGCCGAGTTCTCTGACACGGATTGGTGCGCAGTCCATGATGTTCCTTCACTTAAATGGGCCTAACTTACTCATCTTAAGCCCAATTAAGGCATATGGTACCTTATTGGAAAGCTTATTCAGAGGCCCTTAATTTGGTCTTGGGTCAGGTCAGGATTAGTAAGCATAAATAGCAGTTTACAGCCGCACAAGCCTGAGAGAGACGGAAATTAGACAACTTTTACAATCATTGTTTTTACTCTTACATTATTGTGCTTAATTGGGCTTAATTGCTAAACATTGTTAATTTTCGGATTTTTCACTCATCCTGACCTTGTTGTCTTGCGCAGAGTTAAACTAGAGCTACAGATATCAGATTTTGGATCTTTCTGTCCCTAGAAAGATAAGGAAGATACCTACAATTTGAGGATTCACAAGAATTGTCAAATTAGGCCAAAATCAAGGGTAAATTGGTTGCCGAGTTCTCTGGCGCGGATCGGTGTGCAGTCCATGATGTTCCTTCACTTAAATGGGCCTAACTTACTCATCTTAAGCCCAATTAAGGCATATGATACCTTGTTGGAAAGCTTATTCAGAGGCCCTTATTTTGGTCTTGGGTTAGGTCAGGATTAATAAGCATAAGTAGCAATTTAAAGCCACACAAGCCAAAGAGAGACGAAAATTAGACAACTTGTACAATCATTGTTTTAAAGATAAAGAAGGGACCTACAATTTCAGGTTTCACAAGAATTGTCAAATTAGGCCAAAATCAAGGCTAAATTGGGTCCCGAGTTCTCTGGCACGGATCAGAGTACAGTACATGATGTTCCTTCACTTAAATGGGCATAACTTACTCATCTTAAGCACAATTGGCATATGATACCTTGTTGGAAAGCTTATTCAGAGGCCCTTAATTTGGTCCAGGGTTACATCTGGATTAATAAGCATAAATAGCAGTTTATAGCAGCACAAGCCAGAGAGAGTCGAAAATTAGACAACTTTTACAATCAAAGTTTTTTATTTTACATTATTGGGCTTAATTGCTAAACATTGTTAATTTTATGATTTTTCACTCATCTTGACCTCGTTGCCTTGCGCAGAGCATAACTTGAGATACAGAAATCGGATTTTGGTGATCTTGTTGTCCCTAGAAAGATAAGGAAGAGACCTACAATTTCAGGTTTCACAAGAATTGTCAAATTAGTCCAAAATCAAGGCTAAATTGGGTCCCGAGTTCTCTTGCACGGATCAGTGCGCATTCCATGATGTTCATTCACTTAAATGGGCCTTACTTACTCATCTTAAGCCCAATTAAGGCATATGATACCTTGTTGGAAAGCTTATTCAGAGGCCCTTAATTTGGTCTAGGGTTGGGTTATGATTAATAAGCATAAATAGCAGTTTACAGCCACACAAGCCAGAGAGAGACGGAAATTTGACAACTTTTACAATCATTGTTTTTGCTCTTACATTATTGGGCCTAATTGCTAAACACTGTTAATTTTAGGATTTTTCACTCGTCCTGACCTTGTTGCGTTGCACAGAGCATAACTAGAGCTACCGATATTGTATTTTGGTGATCTTGATATCCCTAGATAGATAAGGAAGAGACCTACAATTTCACGTGTCCCAAGAATTGTCCAATTAGGCCAAAATCAAGGCTAAATTGGGTCCCGAGTTCTCTGCAGCGTGGATCGGTCTGCGATCCATGATGTTCCTTCACTTAAATGGGCCTAACTTACTCATCTTAAGCACAATTAAGGCATATGACACCTTGTTGGAAAGCTTATTCAGAGGCCCTTAATTTGGTCTAGTTTTAGGTCAGGATTAATATGCCTAAATAGCAGTTTACAGCTGCACAAGCTATAGAGAGACGGAAATTAGACAACTTTTACAATCATTGTTTTTGCTCTTACATTATTGGGCTTGATTGGTAAAAATTGTTAATTTTTGGATTTTTCACTTCTCCTGACTTTGCTGCTTTGCAAAGAGCATAACTGGAGCTACAGATATCGGATTTTTGTGATCTTGCTGTCCCTAGAATGATAAGGAAGAGGCCCACAATTTCACGTTTCACAAGAATTGTCAAATTATGCCAAAATAAAGGCTAAATTGGGTCCCGAGTTCTATGGCGCGGATCAGTGCGTAGTCCATGATGTTCCTTCACTTAAATGGGCCTAACTTACTCATCTTAAGCACAATTAAGGCATATGATACCTTGTTGGAAAGCTTATTCGGAGGGCCTTAATTTAGTCTAGGGTTAGGTCAGGATTAATAAACATAAATAGCAGTTTATAGCCGCACAAGCCAGATAGAGACGGAAATTAGACAACTTTTTCAATCATTGTTTTTGCTCTTACATTATTGGGCTTAATTGCTAAACATTATTAATTTTTGGATTTTTCACTCATCCTGACCTTGTTGCATTGCGCAGAGCATAACTAGGGCTACAGATATCGGATATTGGTGATCTTGCTGTCCCTAGAAAGATAAGGAAGAGACCTACAATTTCAGGTGTTACAAGAATTGTCAAATTAGGCCAAAGTCAAGGCTAAATTGGTTCCCGAGTTATCTGGTGCGGATTAGTGCGCTGTCCATGATGGTTCTTCACTTAAATGGGCCTAACTTACTCATCTTACGCCCAATTAAGGCATATGATACCTTGTTGGAAAGCTTAATCAGATGTCCTTAATTTAGTCTAGGGTTTGGTCAGGATTAGTAAGCATAAATAGCAGTTTACAGCCTCAAAAGCCAGAGCGAGACGAAAATTAGACAACTTTTACAATCATTGTTTTTGCTTTTAAATTATTGGGCTTAATTAGGCTAAATTGCTAAACATTGTATTTTTCAGATTTTTCACTCACCCTGACCTTGTTACCTTGCACAGAGCATAACTAGAGCTACATATATCGGATTTTGGTGATCTTGTTGTCCCTAGAAAGATAAGGAAGAGACTTACAATCTCAGGTTTCACATGAATTGTCAAATTCGGACAAAATCAAGGCTAAATTGGGTCCCGAGTTCTCTGGCGCGGATCAGTGTGCAGTTCATGATGTTCCTTCACTTAAATAGGCCTAACTTACTCATTTTAAGTCCAATTAAGGCATATAATACCTTGTTGGAAAGCTTATTCTGAGGCCCTTAATTTGGTCTAGGGTTATGTCAAGATTAATATGCATAAATAGCAGTTTACAGCCGTACAAGCCAGAGAGAGACGGAAATTAGACAACTTTTACAATCATTATTTTTGCTTTTACATTATTGGCCTTAATTGGGCTTAATTGCTAAAAATTGTTGATTTTCGGATTTTTCACTCATCCTAAACTTGTTGCCTTTCGCAGAGCATAACTAGAGCTACAGATATCGGATTTTGGTGATCTTGCTGTCCCTAGAAAGATAAGGAAGAGATCTACAATCTCAGGCTTCATAAGAATTTTCAAATTAGGCCAAAATCAAGGCTAAATTGGGTTCCAAGTTCTCTGGCGCGGATCAGTACGCTGTCCATGATGTTCCTTCACGTAAATGGGCCTAACTTACTCATCTTAAGCCCAATTAAGGCATATGATACCTTGTTGGAAAGCTTATTCAGAGGCCCTTAATTTGGTCTAGGGTTAGGTCGGGATAAATAAGCACAAATAGCAGTTTACAGCCGCACAAGCCAGAGAGAGACGAAAATTAGACAACACTTACAATCATTGTTTTAATGATAAGGAAGAGACCTACAATTTCAGGTTTCATAAGAATTGTCAAATTAGGTCAAAATCAAGGCTAAATTGGTTCCCGAGATCTCTGGCGTGGATCAGTGCGCAGTCCAAGATGTTCCTTCACTTAAATGGGCCTAACTTACTCATCTTAAGCCCAATTAAGGCATATGATACCTTGTGGGCAAGCTTATTCAGAGGCCCTTAATTTGGTCCAGGGTTAGGTCTGGATTAATAAGCATAAATAGAAGTTTACAGCCGCAAAAGCCAGAGTGAGACGGAAATTAGACAACTGTTACAATCATTGTTTTTGCTTTTACATTATTGGGCTTAATTGGGCTTAATTGCTAAACATTGTTAATTTTCAAAATTTTCACTCATCCTGACCTTGTTACCTTGCTCAGAGCATAACTTGAGCTACTGATATCGGATTTTGGTGATCTTGCTTTTCCCAGAAAGATAAGGAAGAGACCTACAATCTCTGGTTTCAAAAGAATTGTCAAATTAGGCCAAAATCAAGGCTAAATTGGGTCCCGAGTTCTTTGGCGCGGATCAGTGCGCTGTCCATGATGTTCCTTCAATTAAATGGCCCTAACTTACTCATCTTAAGCCCAATTAAGGCATATGATACCTTGTTGGAAAGCTTATTCAGAGGCCCTTTATTTGGTCTAGCATTCGGTGAAGAATAATAAACATAAATAGCAGTTTATAGCCGCACAAGCCAGAGAGAGAAGGAAATTAGACAACTTTTACAATCATTGTTTTTGCTCTTACATTATTGGGCTTAATTGGGCTTAATTGCTAAACATCGTTAATTTTCAGATTTTTCACTCATCCTGACCTTGTTGCATTGCGCATAGCATGACTAGAGCTATAGATATCGGATTTTGGTGATCTTGCTGTCCCTAGAAAGATAAGGAAGAGACCTACAATTTCAGGTACACAAGAATTGTCCAAATAGGCCAAAATCAAGGCTAAATTTGTCCCCGAGTTCTCAGGCACGGATCAGTGCGTAGTCCATGATGTTCCTTCACTTAAATGGGCCTAACTTACTCATCTTAAGCCCAGTTAAGGCATATGATACCTTGTTGGAATGCTTAATCAGAAGCCCTTAATTTGGTCTAGGGTTAGGTCAGGATTACTAAGCATAAATAGCAGAGTTTTACGCCAAAAAGCCGTAGAGAGACGGAAATTAGACAACCTTTACAATCATTGTTTTTGCTTTTAAATTATTGGGCTTAATTGCTAAACATTGTTAATTTTCAAAACTTTCACTCATCCTGACCTTGTTACCTTGCTCAGAGCATAACTTGAGCTATTGATATCGGATTTTGGTGATCTTGCTTTTCCTAGAAAGATAAGGAAGAGACCTACAATCTCTGGTTTCAACAGAATTGTCAAATTAGGCCAAAATCAAGGCTAAATTGGGTCCCGAGTTCTTTGGCGGGGATCAGTGCGCTGTCCATGATGTTCATTCAATTAAATGGCCCTAACTGACTCATCTTAAGCCTAATTAAGGCATATGATACTTTGTTCGAAAGCTTATTCAGAGGCCCTTAATTTGATCTAGCATTCGGTCATGATTAATAAACATAAATAGCAGTTTATAGCCGAAAAAGCAAAGAGAGAAGGAAATTAGAAACCTTTTACAATCATTGTTTTTGCTCTTACATTATTGGGCTTAATTGGGCTTAATTGCTAAACATTGTTAATTTCCGGATTTTTCACTCATCCTGACCTTGTTGCATTGCGCATAGCATAACTAGAGCTACAGATATCGGATTTTGGTGATCTTGCTGTCCCTAGAAAGATAAGGAAGAGACCTACAATTTCAGGGTTCACAAGAATTGTCCAATTAGGCCAAAATCATGGCTAAATTTGTTCCCGAGTTCTCAAGCACGGATCAGTGCGTAGTCCAAGATGTTCCTTCACTTAAATGGGCCTAACTTACTCATCTTAAGCCCAATTAAGGCATATGATACCTTGTTGGAAAGCTTAATCAGAGGCCCTTAATTTGGTCTAGGGTTAGGTCAGGACTACTAAGCATAAATAGCAGTTTACTGCCGCAAAAGCCAGAGAGAGACGGAAATTAGACAACCTTTACAATCATTGTTTTTGCTTTTAAATTATTGGGCTTAATTGGGCTTAATTGCTAAACATTGTTAATTTTCAGATTTTTCACTCATCCTGACCTTGTTGCCTTGTACAGAGCATAACTTTAGCTACAGATATCGGATTTTGGTGACCTAGCTGTCACTAGAAAGACAAGGAAGAGACCTACAATCTCAGGTTTCCCAATAATTGTCAAATTCGGCCAAGATAAAGGCTAAATTGGGCCCCTAGTTCTCTGGCACGGATCAGTGCGCAGTTCATGATGTTTCTTCACTTAAATGGGCCTAACTTACTCATTTTAAGTGGAATGAAGGCATATAATACCTTGTTGGAAAGCTTATTCAAAGTCCCTTAATTTGGTCAAGGGTTAGGTTAGTATTAATAAGCAAAAATAGCAGTTTACAGCCGCACAGGGCAGAGAGAGACGGAAATTAGAAAACTTTTACAATCATTATTTTTGCTTTTACATTATTGGGCTTAATTTCAAAAAATTGTTAATTTTTGGATTTTTCACTCATCCTGACCTTGTTGTCATGCGCAGAGCATAACTAGAGATACAAATATCGGATTTTGGTGATCTTGCTGTCCCTAGAAAGATAAGGAAGAGACCTACAATCTCAGGTTTCACAAGAATTGTCAAATTAGGCCAAAACCAAGGCTAAATTGGGTCCCGAGTTCTCTGGCGCGGATCAGTACGCAGTCCATGATGTTCGTTCACGTAAATGGGCCTAACTTACTCATCTTAAGCCCAATTAAGGCTTATGATACCTTGTTGTAAAGCTTATTCAGAGGTCCTTAATTTCGTCTAGGGATAGGACGGGATTAATAAGCACAAATAGCAGTTTATAGCCGCTCAAGCTAGAGAGAGACGGAAATTAGATAACTTTTACAATCATTGTTTTTGCTTTTACATTATTGGGCTAAATTTGGCTTAATTTACAAATATTGTTAATTTTTGAATTTTTTACTCATCCTGACCATGTTGCCTTGCGCAGA
>JAUPTC010000010.1:2112369-2165611 GCA_030762895.1 Sophora flavescens | reverse complement strand
ATAGATCAAATAAAGGGTCTCTGAATAAGCTTTCCAACAAGGTATCATATGCCTTAATTGGGCTTCAGATGAGTAAGTTAGGCCCATTTAAGTGAAGGAACATCATGGATGCGTCTTGATCCTCGGCCAGAGAACTTCGGGACCCAATGTAGCCTTCATTTTGGCCTAATTTGACAATTCTTGTGCAAGCTGAAATTATAGGTCTCTTCCTTTTCTTTCTAGGGACTGCAAGGTCACCAAAATCGGATATTAGTAGCTCAAGTTATGCTCTGCAGGAACGCAACAAGGTCAAGATGAGTGTAAAATCCAAAAATTAACAATGTTTAGCAATTAAGCCAATAATGTAAAAGCAAAAACAATGATTGTAAAAGTTATCTAATTTCCGTCTCTCTTTTGGCTTATGCTTATTAATCCTGGGACCAAATTAAGGGCCTCTGAATAAGCTTTCCAACAAGGTATCATATGCCTTAATTGGGCTTAAGATGAGTATGTTAGGCCCATTTAGGTGAAGGAACATCATGGACTGCGCGCGATCGACGCCAGAAATAGGGACGCAATTTAGCTTTGATTTTGGCCTAATTTGACAATTCCTGTGAAACATGAAATTATAGGTCTCTTCCTTATCTTTCTAGGGACAGCAAGATCCCAAAAATCCGAAATCTGTAGCTCTAGTTATGCTCTGCACAAGGAAACAAGGTCAGGATGTGTGGAAAATCCGAAAATTAACAATGTTTAGCAATTAATCCCAATTAAGCCCAATAATCTAAAAGCAAAAACAATGATTTTAAAATATGTCTAATTTCCGTCACTCTCGGCTTGTGGGAAGTAAATTGCTATTTATGCTTATTAATCCTGACCCAACCCTAGAACAAATTAAGGGCCTCTGAATAAGCTTTCCAACATGGTATCATATACCTTAATTGGGCTTAAGATGAGTAAGTTAGACCCATTTGATTGAAGGAACATCATAGATAAAGCACTGATCCACACCAGAGAACTAGGTATCCAATTTAGCCTTTATTTTGGCCTAATTTGACAATTCTTGTAAAACTTCAAATTGCTGGTCTCTTCCTTATCTTTCTAGGGACAGCAAGATAACAAAAATCCGATATCTGTAGCTCTAGTTATGCTCGGCGCAAGGAAACAAGGTCAGGATGAGTGAAAAATCCAAAAATTAACAATGTTTAGCAATTAAGCCCAATAATGTAAAAGCAAAAACAATGATTGTAAAAGTTGTCTAATTTCAGTCTCTCTTTGGCTTGTGCGGCTGTAAACTGCTATTTATACTTATTAATCCCGTCCTAACCCTAGACCAAATTAAGGGCCTCTGAATAAGCTTTCCAACAAGATATCATATGCCTTAATTGGGCTTAAGATGAATAAGTTAGGCCCATTTAAGTGAAGGAAAATCATGGACTGCGTACTGATCCGCGCCAGAGAACTCGGGACCCAATTTAGCCTTGATTTTGGCCTAATTTGACAATTCTTGTGACACCTGAGATTGTAGGTCTCTTCCTTATCTTTCTAGGGACAGCAAGATCACCAAAATCCGATATCTGTAGCTCTAGTTATGCTCTGCGCATGACAACAAGGTCAGGATGAGTGAAAAATCCAAAAATTAACAATTTTTAGCAATTAAGCCCAATAATGTACAAGCAAAAATAATGATTGTAAAAGTTTTCTAATTTCCGTCTCTCTCTGGCTTGTTCGGCTGTAAACTGCTATTTTTGCTTATTAATACTAACCTAACCCTTGACCAAATTAAGGGACTTTGAATAAGCTTTCCAACAAGGTATTATATGCCTTCATTCGACTTAAAATGAGTAAGTTAGGCCCATTTAAGTGAGGAAACATCATGAACTGCGCACTGATCCGTGCCAGAGAACTCGGGGCCCAATTTAGCCTTTATCTTGGCCGAATTTGACAATTATTGGGAAACATAATATTGTAGGTCTCTTCCTTATCTTTCTAGTGACAGCTAGGTCACCAAAATCCGATATCTGTAGCTCAAGTTATGCTCTGTACAAGGCAACAAGGTCAGGATGAGTGAAAAATCTGAAAATTAACAATGTTTAGCAATTAAGCCCAATTAAGCCCAATAATTTAAAAGCAAAAACAATGATTGTAAAGGTTGTCTAATTTCCGTCTCTCTCTGGCTTTTGCGGCAGTAAACTGCTATTTATGCTTAGTAATCCTGACCTAACCCTAGACCAAATTAAGGGCCTCTGATTAAGCTTTCCAACAAGGTATCATATGTCTTAATTGGGCTTAAGATGAGTAAGTTAGGCCCATTTAAGTGAAGGAACATCATTGACTACGCACTGATCCGTGCCTGAGAACCCGGGAACAAATTTAGCCTTGATTTTGGCCTAATTGGACAATTCTTGTGAACCCTGAAATTGTAGGTCTCTTCCTTATCTTTCTAGGGACAGCAAGATCACCAAAATCCGATATCTGTAGCTCTAGTTATGCTATGCGCAATGCAACAAGGTCAGGATGAGTGAAAAATCCGAAAATTAACAATGTTTAGCAATTAAGCCCAATTAAGCCCAATAATGTAAGAGCAAAAACAATGATTGTAAAAGGTTTCTAATTTCCTTCTCTCTTTGGCTTGTTCGGCTATAAACTGCTATTTATGTTTATTAATCATGACCGAATGCTAGATCAAATTAAGGGCCTCTGAATAAGCTTTCCAACAAGGTTTCATATGCCTTAATTAGGCTTAAGATGAGTCAGTTAGGGCCATTTAATTGAAGGAACATCATGGACAGCGCACTGATCCCCGCCAAAGAACTCGGGACCCAATTTAGCCTTGATTTTGGCCTAATTTGACAATTCTTTTGAAACCAGAGATTGTAGGTCTCTTCCTTATCTTTCTAGGAAAAGCAAGATCACCAAAATCCGATATCAATAGCTCAAGTTATGCTCTGAGCAAGGTAACAAGGTCAGGATGAGTGAAAGTTTTGAAAATTAACAATGTTTAGCAATTAAGCCCAATAATTTAAAAGCAAAAACAATGATTGTAAAGGTTGTCTAATTTTCGTCTCTCTCTGGCTTTTACGGCAGTAAACTGCTATTTATGCTTAGTAATCCTGACCTAACCCTTGACCAAATTAAGGGCTTCTGATTAAGCTTTCCAACAAGGTACCATATGCCTTAAATGGGCTTAAGATGAGTAAGTTAGGCCCATTTAAGTGAAGGAACATCATGGACTACGGACTGATCCGTGCCCGAGAACTCGGGAACAAATTTAGCCTTGATTTTGGCCTAATTGGACAATTCTTGTGTACCTGAAATTGTAGGTCTCTTCCTTATCTTTCTAGGGACAGCAAGATCACCAAAATCCAATATCTGTAGCTCTAGTCATGCTATGCGCAATGCAACAAGGTCAGGATGAGTGAAAAATCTGAAAATTAACAATGTTTAGCTATTAAGCCCAACTAAGCCCAATAATGTAAGAGGAAAAACAATGATTGTAAAAGTTGTCTAATTTCCTTCTCTCCCTGGCTTGTGCGGCTATAAACTGCTATTTATGTTTATTAATCTTCACCGAATGCTAGACCAAATTAATGGCCTCTGAATAAGCTTTCCAACAAGGTATCATATGCCTTAATTGGGCTTAAGATGAGTAAGTTAGGGCCATTTAATTGAAGGAACATCATGGATAGCGCACTGATCCGCGCCAAAGAACTCGGGACCCAATTTAGCCTTGATTTTGGCCTAATTTGACAATTCTTTTGAAACCAGAGATTGTAGGTCTCTTCCTTATCTTTCTAGGAAAAGCAAGATCACCAAAATCCGATATTAGTAGCTCAAGTTATGCTCTGAGCAAGGTAACAAGGTCAGGATGAGTGAAAATTTTGAAAATTAACAATGTTTAGCAATTAAGCCCAATTAAGCCCAATAATGTAAAAGCAAAAACAATGATTGTAACAGTTGTCTAATTTCCGTCTCACTCTGGCTTTTGCGGCTGTAAACTGCTATTTATGCTTATTAATCCTGACCTAACCCTGGACCAAATTAAGGGCCTCTGAATAAGCTTGCCCACAAGGTATCATATGCCTTAATTGGGCTTAAGATGAGTAAGTTAGGCCCATTTAAGTGAAGGAACATCTTGGACTGCGCACTGATCCACGCCAGAGATCTCGGGAACCAATTTAGCCTTGATTTTGACTTGATTTGACAATTCTTATGAAACCTGAAATTGTAGGTCTCTTCCTTATCATAAAAACAATGATTGTAAGTGTTGTCTAATTTCCGTCTCTCTCTGGCTTGTGCGGCTGTAAACTGCTATTTGTGCTTATTTATCCCGACCTAACCCTAGACCAAATTAAGGGCCTCTGAATAAGCTTTCCAACAAGGTATCATATGCCTTAATTGGGCTTAAGATGAGTAAGTTAGGCCCATTTACGTGAAGGAACATGATGGACTGCGTACTGATCCGCGCCAGAGAACTCGGAACCCAATTTAGCCTTGATTTTGGCCTAATTTAAAAATTCTTATGAAGCCTGAGATTGTAGATCTCTTCCTTATCTTTCTAGGGACAGCAAGATCACCAAAATCCGATATCTGTAGCTCTAGTTATGCTCTGCGAAAGGCAACAAGGTTAGGATGAGTGAAAAATCCGAAAATTAACAATTTTTAGCAATTAAGCCCAATTAAGGCCAATAATGTAAAAGCAAAAATAATGATTGAAAAAGTTGTCTAATTTCCGTCTCTCTCTGGCTTGTACGGCTGTAAACTGCTATTTATGCATATTAATCTTGACATAACCGTAGACCAAATTAAGGGCCTCTGAATAAGCTTTCCAACAAGGTATTATATGCCTTAATTGGACTTAAAATGAGTAAGTTAGGCCTATTTAAGTGAAGGAACATCATGAACTGCACACTGATCCGCGCCAGAGAACTCGGGACCCAATTTAGCCTTGATTTTGGCCTAATTTGACAATTCATGTGAAACCTGAGATTGTAAGTCTCTTCCTTATCTTTCTAGGGACAGCAAGATCACCAAAATCCGATATCTGTAGCTCTAGTTATGCTCTGTGCAAGGTAACAAGGTCAGGGTGAGTGAAAAATCTGAAAAATACAATGTTTAGCAATTAAGCCTAATTAAACCCAATAATTTAAAAGCAAAAACAATGATTGTAAAAGTTGTCTAATTTCCGTCTCGCTCTGGCTTTTGAGGCTGTAAACTGCTATTTATGCTTACTAATCCTGACCAAACCCTAGACTAAATTAAGGACATCTGATTAAGCTTTCCAACAAGGTATCATATGCCTTAATTGGTCTTAAGATGAGTAAGTTAGGCCCATTTAAGTGAAGGACCATCATGGACAGCGCACTAATCCGCACCAGATAACTCGGGAACCAATTTAGCCTTGATTTTGGCCTAATTTGACAATTCTTGTGAAACCTGAAATTGTAGGTCTCTTCCTTATCTTTCTAGGGACAACAAGATCACCAAAATCCAATATCTGTAGCTCTAGTTATGCTCTGCGCAATGCAACAAGGTCAGGATGAGTGAAAAATCCAAAAATTAATAATGTTTAGCAATTAAGCCCAATAATGTAAGAGCAAAAACAATGATTGAAAAAGTTGTCTAATTTCCGTCTCTCTCTGGCTTGTGCGGCTATAAACTGCTATTTATGTTTATTAATCCTGACCTAACCCTAGACTAAATTAAGGGCCTCCGAATAAGCTTTCCAACAAGGTATCATATGCCTTAATTGTGCTTAAGATGAGTAAGTTAGGCCCATTTAAGTGAAGGAACATCATGGACTACGCACTGATCCGCGCCATAGAACTCGGGACCCAATTTATCCTTTATTTTGGCCTAATTTGACAATTCTTGTGAAACGTGAAATTGTGGGCCTCTTCCGTATCATTCTAGGGACAGCAAGATCACAAAAATCCGATATCTGAAGCTCCAGTTATGCTCTTTGCAAGGCAACAAAGTCAGGAGAAGTGAAAAATCCGAAAATTAACAATTTTTACCAATCAAGCCCAATTAAACCCAATAATGTAAGAGCAAAAACAATGATTGCAAAAGTTGTCTAATTGTGCTTAAGATGAGTAAGTTAGGCCCATTTAAGTGAATGAACATCATGGACTGCGCACTGATCCACGCCAGAGAACTCGGGACCCAATTTAGCCTTGATTTTGGCCTAATTGGACAATTCTTGGGAAACGTGAAATTGTAGGTCTCTTCCTTATCTATCTAGGGATATCAAGATCACCAAAATACAATATCGGTAGCTCTAGTTATGCTCTGTGCAACGCAACAAGGTCAGGACGAGTGAAAAATCATAAAATTAACAGTGTTTAGCAATTAGGCCCAATAATGTAAGAGCAAAAACAATGATTGTAAAAGTTGTCTAATTTCCGTCTCTCTCTGGCTTGTGTGGCTGTAAACTGCTATTTATGCTTATTAATCATAACCTAACCCTAGACCAATTCTTGACAATTCTTGTGAAACCTGAAATTGTAGGTCTCTTCCTTATCTTTCTAGGGACAACAAGATCACCAAAATCCGATTTCTGTATCTCAAGTTATGCTCTGCGCAAGGCAACAAGGTCAAGATGAGTGAAAAATCAGAAAATTAACAATGTTTAGCAATTAAGCCCAATTAAGCCCAATAATGTAAAAGAAAAAACTTTGATTGTAAAAGTTGTCTAATTTTCGACTCTCTCTGGCTTGTGCTGCTATAAACTGTTATTTATGCTTATTAATCTAGATGTAATCCTGGACCAAATTAAGGGCCTCTGAATAAGCTTTCCAACAAGGTATCATATGCCAATTGGGCTTAAGATGAGTAAGTTATGCCCATTTAAGTGAAGGAACATCATGTACTGTACTCTGATCCGTGCCAGAGAACTAGGGACCCAATTTAGCCTTGATTTTGGCCTAATTTGACAATTCTTGTGAAACCTGAAATTGTAGGTCCCTTCTTTATCTTTAAAACAATGATTGTAAAAGTTGTCTAATTTTCGTCTCTCTTTGGCTTGTGTGGCTTTAAACTGCTATTTATGCTTATTAATCCTGACCTAACCCAAGACCAAAATAAGGGCCTATGAATAAGCTTTCCAACAAGGTATCATATGCCTTAATTGGGCTTAAGATGAGTAAGTTAGGCCCATTTAAGTGAAGGAACATCATGGACTGCACACCGATCCGCGCCGGAGAACTCGGCAACCAATTTACCCTTGATTTTGGCCTAATTTGACAATTCTTGTGAATCCTCAAATTGTAGGTCTCTTCCTTATCTTTCTAAGGACAGAAAGATCCAAAATCCGATATCTGTAGCTCTAGTTATGCTCTGCGCAAGACAACAAGGTCAGGATGAGTGAAAAATCCGAAAATTAACAATGTTTAGCAATTAAGCACAATTAAGCACAATAATGTAAGAGTAAAAATAATGATTGTAAAAGTTGTCTAATTTCCGTCTCTCTCAGGCTTGTGCGGCTGTTAACTGCTATTTATGCTTGCTAATCCTGACCTGACCCAAGACCAAATTAAGGGCCTCTGAATAAGCTTTCCAACAAGGTATCATATGCCTTAATTGGGCTTAAGATGAGTAAGTTAGGCCCATTTAAGTGAACGAACATCATGGACTGCGCACCAATCCGAGCCAGAGAACTCGGCAACCAATTTAGCCTTGATTTTGGCCTAATTTAATAATGCTTTGGAAACCTGAAATTGTAGGTCTCTTCCTTATCTTTCTAGGGACAACAAGATCACCAAAATCCGATATCTGTAGTTCTAGTTATGCTCTGCGCAAGGCAAAAAGGTCAGGATGAGTGAAAAATCCGAAAATTAACAATGTTTGGCAACTAAGCCGAAAAATGTAAAAGCAAAAACAATGATTGTAAAAGTTGTCTAATTTCCGTCTCTCTCTGGCTTGTACGGCTGTAAACTGCTATTTATGCTTATTAATCCTGACCAAACCCTAGACCTAATTAAAGGACTCTGAATAAGCTTTCCAACAAGGTATCATACGCCTTAATTGGGATTAAGAAGAGTAAGTTAGGCCCATTTAAGTGAAGGAACATCACGGACTGCGCACTGATCCGCGCTAGAGAACTCGGGACCCAATTTAGCCTTGATTTTGGCCTAATTTGACAATTCTTGTAAACCTGAAATTGTAGGTCTCTTCCTTATCTTTCTAGGGGCAGCAAGATCACCAAAATCCGATATCTGTAGCTCAAGTAATGCTTTGCGCAAGGCAACAAGGTCAGGATGAGTGAAAAATCTGAAAATTAACAATGTTTAGCAATTAAGCCGAATAATGTAAAAGCGAAAACAATGATTGTAAAAGTTGTCTAATTTCCGTCTCTCTCTGGCTTGTGCGGCTGTAAAGTGCTATTAATGCTGATTAATCTTCACCTATTCCTAGACCAAATTAAGGGCATCTGAATAAGCTTTCCAACAATGTATCATATGCCTTAATTGGGCTTAAGATGAGTAAGTTATGCCCATTTAAGTGAAGGAACATCATGGACCGCGTACTGATCCGCGCCAGAGAACTCGGTACCCAATTTAGCCTTGATTTTGGCCTAATTTGACAATTCTTGTAAACCTGAAATTGTAGGTCTCTTCCTTATCTTCCTAGGGGCAGCAAGATCACCAAAATCCGATATGTGTAGCTCAAGTAATGCTCTGCGCAAGGCAACAAGGTCAGGATGAGTGAAAATCCGAAAATTAACAACGTTTCCCAATTAAGCCCAATAATGTAAAAGCAAAAATAATGATTGTAAAATTTGTCTAGTTTCTGTCTCTCTCTGGTTTGTACGGTTGTAAACTGCTATTTATACCTATCAATCATTACCTAACCCTAGACCAAATTAAGGGCCTCTGAATAAGCTTTCCAACAAGGTATCATATGCCTTCATTGGGCTTAAGATGAGTAAGTTAGGCCCAGTTAAGTGAAGGAGCACCATGGACTGCGCACTGATCCGCGCCAGAGTACTCGGGACCCAATTTAGCCTTGATTTTGGCCTCATTTGACAATTCTTGTAAACCTGAAATTGTAGGTCTCTTCCTTATCTTTCTAGGGACACAAGATCACCAAAATCCGATATCTGTAGTTCTAGTTATGCTCAGCGCAAGGCAACAAGGTCAGGATGAGTGAAAAATCCGAAAATTAACAATGTTTGGCAATTAAGCCCAATAATGTAAAAGCAAAAACAATGATTGTAAAAGTTGTCTAATTTCCGTCTCTCTCTGGCTTGTGCGGCTGTATATTGCTATTTATGCTGATTAATCTTCACCTATTCCTAAACCAAATTAAGGGCATCTGAATAAGCTTTCCAACAATGTATCATATGCCTTAATTGGGCTTAAGATGAGTAAGTTAGGCCCATTTAAGTGAAGGAACATCGTGGACTGCGTACTGAACCGCGCCAGAGAACTCGGTTCCCAATTTAGCCTTGATTTTGGCCTAATTTGACAATTCTTGTAAACCTGAAATTGTAGGTCTCTTCCTTATCTTTCTAGGGGCAGCAAGATCACCAAAATCCGATATCTGTAGCTTAGTAATGCTCTGCGCAAGGCAACAAGGTCAGGATGAGTGAAAATCCGAAAATTAACAACGTTTCGCAGTTAAGCCCAATAATGTAAAAGCAAAAACAATGATTATAAAAGTTGTCTAATTTCCGTCTCTCTCTGGCTTGTGCGGCTGTAAACTGCTATATATGCCTATTAATCCTGACCTAACCCTAGACCAAATTAAGGGCCTCTGAATAAGCTTTCCAACAAGATATCATATACCTTAATTGGGCTTAAGATGAGTAAGTTAGGCCCATTTAAGTGAAGGAACATCATGGAGATGATCCTTAAAGAACTCGGGACCCAATTAAGCCTTGATTTTGGCTAATTTGACAATTCTTTGAATCAAATTATAGTCTTTCCTTATCTTTCCGAAAGAAGATCACCAAAATCCGATATCTGTAACTCTAGTTATGCTCTACGCAAGGCAACAAGGTCAGGATGAGTGAAAAATCCGAATATTAACAATGTTTAGTAATTAAGCCTAATAATGTAAAAGCAAAAACAATGATTGTAAAAGTTGTCTAATTTCCGTCTCTCGCTGGCTTGTGCGGCTGTAAAGTGCTATTTATGCTGATTAATCTTCACCTATTCCTAGACCAAATTAAGGGCATCTGAATACGCTTTCCAACAAGGTATCATATGCCTAAATTGGGCTTAAGATGAGTAAGTTAGGCCCATTTAAGTGAAGGAACACCATGGACTGCGTACTGATCCGCGCCAGAGTACTCGGTTCTCAATTTAGCCTTGATTTTGGCCTAATTTGAAAATTCTTGTGAAACCTGAAATTGTAGGTCTCTTCCTTATCTTTCTAGGGACAGCAAGATCACCAAAATCCGATATCTGTAACTCTAGTTATGCTCTGCGCAAGGCAACAAGGTCAGGATGAGTGAAAAATCTGAAAATTAAAAATGTTTAGCAATTAAGCCTAATAATGTAAAAGCAAAAACAATGATTGTTAAAGTTGTCTAATTTCTGTATCTCTGTGGCTTGTGTGGCTGTAAACTTCTATTTATGCTTATTAATCCTGACCAAACCCTAGACCTAATTAAAGGCCTATGAATAAGCTTTCCAACAAGGTATCATATGCCTTAATTGGGCTTAAGAAGAGTAAGTTAGGCCCATTTAAGTGAATGAACATCATGGACTGCGCACTGATCCGCGCCAGAGAACTCGGGACCCAATTTAGCCTTGATTTTGGCCTAATTTGACAATTCTTGTGAAACATGAAATTGTAGGTTCCTTCTTTATCTTTAAAACAATGATTGTAAAAGTTGTCTAATTTTCGTCTCTCTTTGGCTTTTGTGGTTGTAAACTGCTATTTATGCTTATTAATCCTGACGTAACCCAAGACCAAAATTAGGGCCTCTGATTAAGCTTTCCAACAAGGTATCATATGCCTTAATTGGGCTTAAGATGAGTAAGTTAGTACCATTTAAGTGAAGGAACATCATGGATAGCGCACTGATCCATGCCAGAGTACTCGGGAACCAATTTCGCCTTGATTTTGGCCTAATTTGACAATTCTTGTAAAACCTGAAATTGTAGGTCTCTTCGTTATCTTACTAGGGACAGCAACATCACCAAAATCCGATATCTATAGCTCTAGTTATGCTCTGCGCCAGGCAAGAAGGTCAGGATGGGTGAAAAATCTGAAAATTAATAATGTTTAGCAATTAAGCCCAATAATGTAAGACCAAAAATAATGATTATAAAAGTTGTCTAATTTCCGTGTCTCTCTAGCTTGTGGGGCTGTAAACTGCAATTTATCCTTATTAATCCTGACCTAAAACTAGACCAAAATAAGGGCCTCTGAATAAGCTTTCCAACAAGGTATCATATGCCTTAATTGGGCTTAAGATGAGTAAGTTAGGCCCATTTAAGTGAAGGAACATCATGGACTGCACACCGATCCGCGCCAGAGAACTCGGGACCCAATTTAGCCTTGATTTTGGCCTAATTTGACAATTCTTGCGAATCATCAAATTGTAGGTCTCTTCCTTATCTTTCTAGGGACAGCAAGATCCAAAATCCGATATCTGTAGCTCTAGTTATGCTCTGCACAAGACAACAAGGTCAGGATGAGTGAAAAATCCGAAAATTAACAATGTTTTGCAATTAAGCACAATAATGTAAGAGTAAAAACAATGATTGTAAAAGTTGTCTAATTTCCGTCTCTCTCAGGCTTGTGCGGCTGTAAACTTCTATTTATGCTTACTAATCCTGACCTGACCCAAGACCAAATTAAGGGCCTCTGAATAAGCTTTCCAACAAGGTATCATATGCCTTAATTGGGCTTAAGATGAGTAAGTTAGGCCCATTTAAGTGAAGGAACATCATGGAATGCGCACCAATCCGGGCCAGAGAACTCGGCAACCAATTTAGCCTTGATTTTGGCCTAATTTGACAATGCTCTTGAAATGTGAAATTGTAGGTCTCTTCCTTATCTTTCTAGGGACTACAAGATCACCAAAATCCGATATCTGTAGTTCTAGTTATGCTCTGCGCAAGGCAACAAGGTCAGGATGAGTGAAAAATCCGAAAATTAACAATGTTTGGCAATTAAGCCCAATAATGTAAAAGCAAAAACAATGATTGTAAAAGTTGTCTAATTTCCGTCTCTCTCTGGCTTGTGCGGCTGTAAACTGCTATTTATGCTTATTAATCCAGAACAAACCCTAGACCTAACTAAAGGCCTCTGAATAAGCTTTCCAACAAGGTATCATATGCCTTAATTGGGCTTAAGAAGAGTAAGTTAGGCCCATTTAAGTGAAGGAACATCATGGGCTGCGCACTGATCCGCGCTAGAGAACTCGGGACCCAATTTAGCCTTTATTTTGGCCTAATTAGACAATTATTGTGAAACCTGAAATTGTAGGTCTCTTCCTTATCTTTCTAGTGACAGCAAGATCTCCAAAATCCGATATCTGTAGTTCTAGTTATGGTCTGCGCAAGGCAACAAGGTCAGGATAAGTGAAAAATAAGAAAATTAACAATGTTTAGCAATTAAGCCCAATTAAGCCCAATAATGTAAAAGCAAAAACAATGACTATAAAAGTTGTCTAATGTCCATCTCTCTCTGGCTTGTGCCGCTGTAAACTGCTATTTATGCCTATTAATCCAGACCTAACCCTAGACCAAATTAAGGGCCTCTGAATAAGCTTTCCAACAAGATATCATATACCTTAATTGGGCTTAAGATGAGTAAGTTAGGCCCATTTAAGTGAAGGAAAATCATGGACTGTGCACTGATCCGCGTCAAAGAACCCGGGACCCAATTAAGCCTTGATTTTGGCCGAATTTGACAATTCTTGTGAATCCTGAAATTATAGGTCTCTTCCTTATCTTTCCAGGAACAGCAAGATCACCAAAATCCGATATCTTTAACTCTAGTTATGCTCTGCGCAAGGCAACAAGGTCAGGATGAGTGAAAAATCCGAAAATTAACAATGTTTAGCAATTAAGCCTAATAATGTAAAAGCAAAAACAATGATTGTAAAAGTTGTCTAATTTCCGTCTCTCTCTGACTTGTGCGACTGTAAAGTGCTATTTATGCTGATTAATCTTCACCTATCCCCAGGCCAAATTAAGGGCATCTGAATAAGCTTTCCAACAATGTATCATATGCCTTAATTGGGCTTAAGATGAGTAAGTTAGGCCCATTCAAGTGAAGGAACATCGTGGACTGCATACTGATCCGCGCCAGAGAACTCGGTACCCAATTTAGCCTTGATTTTGGCCTAATTCGACAATTCTTGTAAACCTGAAATTGTAGGTCTCTTCCTTATCTTTCTAGGGGCAGCATGATCACCAAAATCCGATATCTGTAGCTCTAGTAATGCTCTGCGCAAGGCAACATGGTCAGGATGAGTGAAAAATCCGAAAATTAACAACGTTTAACAATTAAGCCCAATAATGTAAAAGCGAAAATAATGATTGTAAAATTTGTCTAGTTTGTCTCTCTCTGGCTTGTGCGGTTGTAAACTGCTATTTATGCTTATCAATCATGACCTAACCCTAGACCAAATTAAGGGCCTCTGAATAAGCTTTCCAACAAGGTATCATATGCCTTAATTGGGCTTAAGATGAGTAAGTTAGGCCCATTTAAGTGAAGGAACACCATGGGTCGCATGACGATCCGCGCCAGAGTACTCGGGACCCAATTCAGCCTTGATTTTGGCCTAATTTGACAACTCTTGTGAAACATGAAATTGTAGGTTCCTTTTTTATCTTTAAAACAATGATTGTAAAAGTTGTCTAATTTTCGTCTCTCTTTGGCTTTTGTGGCTGTAAACTACTATTTATGCTTATTAATCCCGACGTAACCCAAGACCAAAATTAGGGCTTCTGATTAAGCTTTCCAACAAGGTATCATATGCCTTAATTGGGCTTAAGATGAGTAAGTTAGGACCAATTAAGTGAAGGAACATCATAGATTGCACACTGATCCGTGCCAGAGTACTCGGGAACCAATTTAGCCTTGATTTTGGTATAATTTGACAATTCTTGTAAAACCTGAAATTGTAGGTCTCTTCCTTATCTTACTAGGGACAGCAACATCACCAAAATCCGATATCTATAGCTCTAGTTATGCTCTGCGCCAGGCAACAAGGTTAGGATGAGTGAAAAATCTGAAAATTAACAATGTTTAGCAATTAAGCCCAATAATGTAAGAGCAAAAACAATGATTGTAAAAGTTGTCTAATTTCCGTCTCTCTCTAGCTTGTGGGGCTGTAAACTGCTATCTATGCTTATTAATCCTGACCTAAAACTAGACCAAATTAAGGGCCTCTGAATAAGCTTTCCAACATGGTGTCATATGCCTTAATTGTGCTTAAGATGAGTAAGTTAGGACCATTTAAGTGAAGGAACATCATGGACTGCGCACTAATCCACGCCAGAGAACTCGGGACCCAAGTTAGCCTTGATTTTGGCCTAATTGGACAATTCTTATGAAACGTGAAATTGTAGGTCTCTTCCTTATCTATCTAGGGATATCAAGATCACCAAAACACAATATCGGTAGCTCTAGTTATGGTCTGTGCAACGCAACAAGGTCAGGATGAGTGAAAAATCCTAAAATTAACAGTGTTTAGTAATTAAGCCCAATAATGTAAGAGCAAAAACAATGATTGTAAAAGTTGTGTAATTTCCGTCTCTCTCTGGCTTGTGCGGCTGTAAACTGCTATTTATGCTTATTAATCCTGACCAAACCCTAGACCTAATTAAAGGACTCTGAATAAGCTTTCCAACAAGGTATCATACGCCTTAATTGGGATTAAGAAGAGTAAGTTAGCCCATTTAAGTGAAGGAACATCACGGACTGCGCACTGATCCGCGCTAGAGAACTCGGGACCCAATTTAGCCTTGATTTTGGCCTAATTTGACAATTCTTGTAAACCTGAAATTGTAGGTCTCTTCCTTATCTTTCTAGGGGCAGCAAGATCACCAAAATCCGATATCTGTAGCTCAAGTAATGCTTTGCGCAAGGCAACAAGGTCAGGATGAGTGAAAAATCTGAAAATTAACAATGTTTAGCAATTAAGCCGAATAGTGTAAAAGCGAAAACAATGATTGTAAAAGTTGTCTAATTTCCGTCTCTCTCTGGCTTGTGCGGCTGTAAAGTGCTATTAATGCTGATTAATCTTCACCTATTCCTAGACCAAATTAAGGGCATCTGAATAAGCTTTCCAACAATGTATCATATGCCTTAATTGGGCTTAAGATGAGTAAGTTATGCCCATTTAAGTGAAGGAACATCGTGGACCGCGTACTGATCCGCGCCAGAGAACTCGGTACCCAATTTAGCCTTGATTTTGGCCTAATTTGACAATTCTTGTAAACCTGAAATTGTAGGTCTCTTCCTTATCTTCCTAGGGGCAGCAAGATCACCAAAATCCGATATGTGTAGCTCAAGTAATGCTCTGCGCAAGGCAACAAGGTTAGGATGAGTGAAAATCCGAAAATTAACAACGTTTCCCAATTAAGCCCAATAATGTAAAAGCAAAAATAATGATTGTAAAATTTGTCTAGTTTCTGTCTCTCTCTGGCTTGTATGGTTGTAAACTGCTATTTTTGCCTATCAATCATGACCTAACCCTAGACTAAATTAAGGGCCTCTGAATAAGCTTTCCAACAAGGTATCATATGCCTTCATTGGGCTTAAGATGAGTAAGTTAGGCCCAGTTAAGTGAAGGAGCACCATGGACTGCGCACTGATCCGCGCCAGAGTACTCGGGACCCAATTTAGCCTTGATTTTGGCCTAATTTGACAATTCTTGTAAACCTGAAATTGTAGGTCTCTTCCTTATCTTTCTAGGGACAGCAAGATCACCAAAATCCGATATCTGTAGTTCTAGTTATGCTCTGCGCAAGGCAACAAGGTCAGGATGAGTGAAAAATCCGAAAATTAACAATGTTTGGCAATTAAGCCCAATAATGTAAAAGCAAAAACAATGATTGTAAAAGTTGTCTAATTTCCGTCTCTCTCTGGCTTGTGCGGCTGTATATTGCTATTTATGCTGATTAATCTTCACCTATTCCTAAACCAAATTAAGGGCATCTGAATAAGCTTTCCAACAATGTATCATATGCCTTAATTGGGCTTAAGATGAGTAAGTTAGGCCCATTTAAGTGAAGGAACATCGTGGACTGCGTACTGATCCGCGCCAGAGTACTCGGGACCCAATTCAGCCTTGATTTTGGCCTAATTTGACAACTCTTGTGAAATATGAAATTGTAGGTTCCTTCTTTATCTTTAAAACAATGATTGTAAAAGTTGTCTAATTTTCGTCTCTCTTTGGCTTTTGTGGCTGTAAACTACTATTTATGCTTATTAATCCCGACGTAACCCAAGACCAAAATTAGGGCTTCTGATTAAGCTTTCCAACAAGGTATCATATGCCTTAATTGGGCTTAAATTGAGTAAGTTAGGACCAATTAAGTGAAGGAACATCATAGATTGCACACTGATCCGTGCCAGAGTACTCGGGAACCAATTTAGCCTTGATTTTGGTATAATTTGACAATTCTTGTAAAACCTGAAATTGTAGGTCTCTTCCTTATCTTACTAGGGACAGCAACATCACCAAAATCCGATATCTATAGCTCTAGTTATGCTCTGCGCCAGGCAACAAGGTTAGGATGAGTGAAAAATCTAAAAATTAACAATGTTTAGCAATTAAGCCCAATAATGTAAGAGCAAAAACAATGATTGTAAAAGTTGTCTAATTTCCGTCTCTCTCTAGCTTGTGGGGCTGTAAACTGCTATTTATGCTTATTAATCCTGACCTAAAACTAGACCAAATTAAGGGCCTCTGAATAAGCTTTCCAACAAGGTGTCATATGCCTTAATTGTGCTTAAGATGAGTAAGTTAGGACCATTTAAGTGAAGGAACATCATGGACTGCGCACTAATCCACGTCAGAGAACTCGGGACCTAATTTAGCCTTGATTTTGGCCTAATTGGACAATTCTTATGAAACGTGAAATTGTAGGTCTCTTCCTTATCTATCTAGGATATCAAGATCACCAAAATACAATATCGGTAGCTCTAGTTATGGTCTGTGCAACGCAACAAGGTCAGGATGAGTGAAAAATCCTAAAATTAACAGTGTTTAGCAATTAAGCCCAATAATGTAAGAGCAAAAACAATGATTGTAAAAGTTGTCTAATTTCCGTCTCCCTCTGGCTTGTGCGGCTATAAACTGCTATTTATGCTTATTAATCATAACCTAACCCTAGACCAAATTAAGGGCCTCTGAGTAAGCTTTCCAACAAGGTATCATATCCCTTAATTAGGCTTAAGATGAGTAAGTAAGGCCTATTTAAGTGAAGGAACATCATGGACTGCGCACTAATCCGTGCAAGAGAACTCGGGACCCAATTTAGCCTTGATTTTGGACTAATTTGACAATTCTTGTGAAACCGGAAATTGTAGGTCTCTTCCTTATCTTTCTAGGGACAGCAAAATCACCAAAATCCGATTTCTGTATCTCAAGTTATGCTCTGCGCAAGGCAACAAGGTCAAGATGAGTGAAAAATCAGAAAATTAACAATGTTTACCAATTAAGCCCAATATTGTAAAAGAAAAAACTTTGATTGTAAAAGTTGTCTAATTTTCGTCTCTCTCTGGCTTGTGCTGCTATAAACTGCTATTTATGCTTATTAATCCAGACATAACCTAGGAACAAATTAAGGGCCTCTGAATAAGCTTTCCAACAAGGTATCATATGCCAATTGGGCTTAAGATGAGTAAGTTAGGCCCATTTAAGTGAAGGAACATCATGTACTGTACTCTGATCCGTGCCAGAGAACTCGGGACCCAATTTAGCCTTGATTTTGGCCTAATTTGACAATTCTTGTGAAACCTGAAATAGTAGGTCCCTTCTTTATCTTTAAAACAATGATTGTAAAAGTTGTCTAATTTTCGTCTCTCTTTGGCTTGTGTGGCTTTGAACTGCTATTTATTCTTATTAATCCTGACCTAACCCTAGACCAAAATAAGGGCCTCTAAATATGCTTTCCAACAAGGTATCATATGCCTTAATTGGGCTTAAGATGAGTAAGTTAGGCCCATTTAAGTGAAGGAACAACATGGACTGCAGACCGATCAACGCCAGAGAACTCGGCAACCAATTTACCCTTGATTTTGGCCAAATTTGACAATTCTTGTGAATCCTCAAATTGTAGGTCTCTTCCTTATCTTTCTAGGGACAGCAAGATCCAAAATCCGATATCTGTAGCTCTAGTAATGCTCTGCGCAAGACAATAAGGTCAGGATGAGTGAAAAATCCGAAAATTAACAATGTTTAGAAATTAAGCCCAATTAAGCACAATAATGTGAGAGTAAAAACAATGATTGTAAAAGTTGTCTAATTTCAGTCTCTCTCAGGCTTGTGCGGCTGTAAACTTCTATTTATGCTTACTAATCCTGACCTGACCCAAGACCAAATTAAGGGCCTCTGAATAAGCTTTCCAACAAGGTATCATATGCCTTAATTGGGCTTAAGATGAGTAAGTTAGGCCCATTTAAGTGAAGGAACATCAAGGACTGCGCACCAATCCGGGCCAGAGAACTCGGCAACCAATTTAGCCTTGATTTTGGCCTAATTTGACAATGCTTTTGAAACCTGAAATTGTAGGTCTCTTCCTTATCTTTCTAGGGACAGCAAGATCACCAAAATCCGATATCTGTAGTTCTAGTTATGCTCTGTGCAAGGCAACATGGTCAGGATGAGTGAAAAATCCGAAAATTAACAATTTTGGCAATTAAGCCGAATAATGTAAAAGCAAAAACAATGATTGTAAAAGTTGTCTAATTTCTGTCTCTCTCTGGTTTGTGCGGCTGTAAACTGCTATTTATGCTTATTAATCCAGACCAAACGCTAGACCTAATTAAAGGCCTTTGAATAAGCTTTCCAACAAGGTATCATATCCCTTAATTGGGCTTAAGAAGAGTAAGTTAGGCCCATTTAAGTGAAGGAACATCATGGACTGCGCACTGATCCGCGCTAGAGAACTCGGGACCCAATTTAGCCTTGATTTTGGCCTAATTTGACAATTATTGTGAAACATGAAATGGTAGGTCTCTTCCTTATCTTTCTATTGACAGCAAGATCACCAAAATCCGATATCTGTAGTTCTAGTTATGCTCTGCGTAAGGCAACAAGGTCAGGACAAGTGAAAAATATGAAAATTAACAATGTTTAGCAATTAAGCCCAATTAAGCCCAATAATGTAAAAGCAAAAACAATGATTATAAAAGTTGTCTAATTTCCGTCTCTCTCTGGCTTGTGCGGCTGTAAACTGCTATTTAAGCCTATTAATCCTGACCTAACCCTAGACCGAATTAAGGGCCTCTGAATAAGCTTTCCAACAAGATATCATATACCTTAATTGGGCTTAAGATGAGTAAGTTAGGCCCATTTAAGTGAAGGAACATCATGGACTGTGCACTGATCCGCGTCAAAGAACTCGGGACCCAATTAAGCCTTGATTTTGGCCTAATTTGACAATTCTTGTGAATCCTGAAATTATAGGTCTCTTCCTTATCTTTCCAGGAACAGCAAGATCACCAAAATCCGATATCTGTAACTCTAGTTATGCTCTTCGCAAGGCAACAAGGTCAGGATGAGTGAAAAATCCGAAAATTAACAATGTTTAGCAATTAAGCCTAATAATTTAAAAGCAAAAACAATGATTGTAAAAGTTGTCTAATTTCCGTCTCTCTCTGGATTGTGCCGCTGTAAAGTGCTATTTATGCTGATTAATCTTCACCTATCCCTAGACCAAATTAAGGGCATCTGAATAAGCTTTCCAACAATGTATCATATGCCTTTATTGGGCTTAAGATGAGTAAGTTAGGCCCATTTAAGTGAAGGAACATCGTGGACTGCGTACTGATCTGCGCCAGAGAACTCGGTACCCAATTTAGCCTTGATTTTGGCCTATGTTGACAATTCTTGTGAAACCTGACATTGTAGGTCTCTTCCTTATCTTTCTAGGGACAACAAGATCACCAAAATCCGATATCTATAGCTCTAGTTATACTCTGCGCATGGCAACAAGGTCGGGATGAGTGAAAAATCTGAAAATTAACAATGTTTAGCAATTATGCCCAATTAAGCCCAATAAAGTAAAACCAAAAACAATGATTGTAAAAGTTGTCTAATCTCCGTCTCTCTCTGGCTTGTGCTGCTGTGAACTGCTATTTATGCTTATTATTCCAGACCAAACCCTAGACCTAATTAAAGGCCTATGAATAAGCTTTCCAACAAGGTATCATATGCCTTAATTGGGCTTAAGAAGAGTAAGTTAGGCCCATTTAAGTGAAGGAACATCATGGACTGCGCACTGATCCGCGCCAGAGAACTCGGGACCCGATTTTGCCTTGATTTTGGCCTAATTTGACATTTCTTGTGAAACCTGAAATTGTAGGTCTCTTCCTTATCTTTCTAGGGACAGCAAGATCACCAAAATCCGATATCTGTAACTCTAGTTATGCTTTGCGCAAGGCAACAAGGTCAGGATGAGTGAAAAATCCGAAAATTAACAATGTTTAGCAATTAAGCCTAATAATGTAAAAGAAAAAACAATGATTGTTAAAGTTGTCTAATTTCCGTATCTCTCTGGCTTGTGTGGCTGTAAACTGCTATTTATGCTTATTAATCCTGACCTAACCATATACCAAATTAAGGGTCTCTGAATAAGCTTTCCAACAAGGTATCATACGCCTTAATCGGGCTTAAGATGAGTAAGTTAGGCCCATTTAAGTGAAGGAACATCATGGACTGCGCACTGATCCCCGCCAGAGAACTCGGGACCAAATTTATCCTTTATTTTGGCCTAATTTGACAATTCTTGTGAAACATTAAATTGTAGGCTCCTTCTTTATCTTTAAAACAATGATTGTAAAAGTTGTCTAATTTTCGTCTCTCTTTGGCTTTTGTGGCTGTAAACTGCTATTTATGCTTATTAATCCTAACGTAACCCAAGACCAAAATTAGGGCCTCTGATTAAGCTTTCCAACAAGGTATCATATGCCATAATTGGGCTTAAGATGAGTAAGTTAGGACCATTTAAGTGAAGGAACATCATGGATTGCACACTGATCCGTGCCAGAGTACTCGGGAACCAATTTAGCCTTGATTTTGGCCTAATTTGACAATTCTTGTGAAACCTGAAATTGTAGGTCTCTTCCTTATCTTACTAGGGACAGCAACATCACCAAAATCCGATATGTATAGCTCTAGTTATGCTCTGTGCTAGGCAACAAGGTCAGGATGAGTGAAAAATCTGAAAATTAACAATGTTTAGCAATTAAGCCCAATAATGTAAGAGCAAAAACAATGATTGTCAAAGTTGTCTAATTTCCGTCTCTCTCTAGCTTGTGGGGCTGTAAACTGCTATTTATGCTTATTAATCCTGACCAAACCCTAGACCAAATTAAGGGCCATTGAATAAGCTTTCCAACAAGGTATCATATGTCATAATTGGGCTTAAGATGAGTTAGGACCATTTAAGTGAAGGAACATCAGGGACTGCGCACTGATCCGCGCCAGAGACCTCGGGACCCAATTTAGCCTTGGTTTTGGCCTAATTTGACAATTCTTGTGACACCTAAGATTGTAGGTCTCTTCCTTATCTTTCTAGGGACAGCAAGATCACCAAAATCCGATATCTGTAGCTCAAGTTATGCTCTGCGCAAGGCAACAAGGTCAGGATAAGTGAAAAATCCGAAAATTAATAATGTTTAGCAATTAAGCCATATTATGCCCAATAATGTAAAACCAAAAACATTGATTGTAAAAGTTATCTAATTTACGTCTCTCTCTAGCTTGTGCGGCTGTAAACTGCTATTTATGCTTATTAATCCTGACGTAACCCTGGACCAAATTAAGGGCCTCTGAATAAGCTTTCCAACAAGGTATCATATGCCTTAATTGGGCTTAAGATGAGTATGTTAGGCCCATTTAAGTGAAGGAACATCTTGGACTGCACACTGATCCGCGCCAGAGAACTCGGGACCCAATTAATCCTTGATTTTGGTCTAATTTGACAATTCTTGTGAAACCTGAAATTGTAGGTCTCTTCCTTATCTTTCTAGGAACAGCAAGATCACCAAAATCCGATATCTGTAACTCTAGTTATTCTCTGTGCAAGGCAACAAGGTCAGGATGAGTGAAAAATCCGAAAATTAACAATGTTTAGCAATTAAGCCTAATAATGTAAAAGCAAAAACAATGATTGTAAAAGTTGTCTAATTTCCATCTGTCTCTGGCTTGTGCGGCTGTAAAGTGCTATTTATGCTGATTAATCCAAACCTATCCCTAGACCAAATTAAGGGCATCTGAATATGCTTTCCAACAATGTATCATATGCCTTAATTGGGCTTAAGATGAGTAAGTTATGCCCATTTAAGTGAAGGAACATCATGGATTGCGCAATGATCCGCGCCCGAGAACTCGGGACCCAATTTAGCCTTGATTTTGGCCTAATTTGACAATTCTTGTGAAACCTGAAATTGTAGCTCTCTTCCTTTTCTTTCTAGGGACAACAGGATCACCAAAATCCGATATCTGTAACTCTAGTTATGCTCTACGCAAGGCAACAAGGTCAGGATGAATGAAAAATCCGAAAATTAACAATGTTTGGCAATTAAGCCCAATAATGTAAAAGCAAAAACAATGATTGTAAAAGTTGTCTAATTTCCGTCTCTCTCTGGCTGGTGCGGCTGTAAACTGCTATTTATGCTTATTAATCCTGACGTAACCCTGGACCTAATTAAAGGCCTCTGAATAAGCTTTCCAACAAGGTATCATATGCCTTAATTGGGCTTAAGAAGAGTAAGTTAGGCCCATTTAAGTGAAGGAACATCATGGACTGCGCACTGATCCGCGCCAGAGAACTCGGGACCCAATTAAGCCTTGATTTTGGTCTAATTTGACAATTATTGTGAAACCTGAAATTGTAGGTCTCTTCCTTATCTTTCTAGGAACAGCAAGATCACCAAAATCCTATATCTCAGAACTCTAGTTATTCTCTGTGCAAGGCAACAAGGTCAGGATGAGTGAAAAATACGAAAATTAACAATGTTTAGCAATTACGCCTAATAATGTAAAAGCAAAAACAATGATTGTAAAAGTTGTCTAATTTCCGTCTCTCTCTGGCTTGTACGGCTGTAAACTGCTATTTATGCTTATTAATCCAGACCAAACCCTAGACCTAATTAAAGGCCTCTGAATAAGCTTTCCAACAAGGTATCATATGCCTTAATTGGGCTTAAGAAGAGTAAGTTAGGCCCATTTAAGTGAAGGAACATCATGGACTGCGCACTGATCCGCGCCAGAGAACTCGGGACCCAATTTAGCCTTGATTTTGGCCTAATTTGACAATTCTTGTGAAACCTGAAATTGTAGCTCTCTTCCTTTTCTTTCTAGGGACAACAGGATCACCAAAATCCGTTATCTGTAACTCTAGTTATGCTCTGCGCAAGGCAACAAGGTCAGGATGAGTGAAAAATCCGAAAATTAACAATGTTTGGCAATTAAGCCCAATAATGTAAAAGCAAAAACAATGATTGTAAAAGTTGTCTAATTTATGTCTCTCTCTGGTTTGTACGGCTGTAAACTGCTATTTATGCTTATTAATCCAGACCAAACCCTAGACCTAATTAAAGGCCTCTGAATAAGCTTTCCAACAAGGTATCATATGCCTTAATTGGGCTTAAGAAGAGTAAGTTAGGCCCATTTAAGTGAAGGAACATCATGGATCGCATGACCGATCCGCTAGAGAACTCGGGACCCAGTTTAGCCTTGATTTTGGCCTAATTTGACAATTATTGTGAAACCTGAAATTGTAGGTCTCTTCCTTATCTTTCTAGTGACAACAAGATCACCAAAATCCTATATCTGTAGTTCTAGTTATGCTGTGCGCAAGGTAACAAGGTCAGGATAAGTGAAAAATACGAAAATTAACAATGTTTAGCAATTAAGCCTAATAATGTAAAAGCAAAAACAATGATTGTAAAAGTTATCTAATTTCCGTCTCTCTCTGGTTTGTGCAGCTGTAAAGTGCTATTTATGCTGATTAATCTTCACCTATTCCTAGACCAAATTAAGGGCATCTGAATAAGCTTTCCAACAATATATCATATGCCTTAATTGGACTTAAGATGAGTAAGTTAGGCCCATTTAAGTGAAGGAACATCGTGGACTGTGTACTGATCCGCGACAGAGATTCGGTACCCAATTTAGCCTTGATTTTGGCCTAATTTGACAATTCTTGTAAACCTGAAATTGTAGGTCTCTTCCTTACCTTTCTAGGGGCAGCAAGATCACCAAAATCTGATATCTGTAGCTCTAGTAATGCTCTGCGCAAGGCAACAAGGTCAGGATGAGTGAAAATCCGAAAATTAACAACGTTTAGCAATTAAGCCCAATAATGTAAAAGCAAAAATAATGATTGTAAAATTTGTCTAGTTTCTGTCTCTCTCTGGCTTGTGCGGTTGTAAACTGCTATTTATGCTTATCAATCATGACCTAACCCTAGACCAAATTAAGGCCTTCTGAATAAGCTTTCCAACAAGGTATCATATGCCTTAATTGGGCTTAAGATGAGTAAGTTAGGCCCATTTAAGTGAAGGAACATCATATACTGTACTCTGATCCGTGCCAGAGAACTCGGGACCCGATTTAGCCTTGATTTTGGACTAATTTGACAATTCTCGTGAAACCTGAAATTGTAGGTCCCTTATTTATCTTTAAAACAATGATTGTAAAAGTTGTCTAATTTTCGTCTCTCTCTGGCTTGTGCTGCTAAAAACTGCTATTTATGCTTATTAATCCAGACGTAACCCTGGACCAAATTAAGGGCCTCTGAATAAGCTTTCCAACAAGGTATCATATGCCAATTGGGCTTAAGATGAGTAAGTTAGGCCCATTTAAGTGAAGGAACATCATGTACTGTACTCTGATCCGTGCCAGAGAACTCGGGACCCAATTTAGCCTTGATTTTGGACTAATTTGACAATTCTTGTGAAACCTGAAATTGTAGGTCCCTTATTTATCTTTAAAACAATGATTGTAAAAGTTGTCTAATTTTCGTCTCTCTTTGGCTTGTGTGGCTTTAAACTGCTATTTATGCTTATTAATCCTGACCTAACCCTAGACCAAAATAAGGGCCTCTGAATAAGCTTTCCAACAAGGTATCATACGCCTTAATTGGGCTTAAGATGAGTAAGTTAGGCCCATTTAAGTTAAGGAACATCATGGACAGCACACCGATCCGCGCCAGAGAACTCGGCAATCAATTTACCCTTGATTTTGGCCTAATTTGACAATTCTTGTGAATCCTCAAATTGTAGGTCTTTTCCTTATCTTTATAGGGGCAGCAAGATCCAAAATCCGATATCTGTAGCTCTAGTTATGCTCTTTGCAAGACAACAAGGTCAGGATGAGTGAAAAATCCGAAAATTAACAATGTTTAGCAATTAAGCCAAATAAAGCACAATAATGTAAGAGTAAAAATAATGATTGTAAAAGTTGTCTAATTTCCGTCTCTCTCTGCCTTGTACGGCTGTAAACTGCTATTTATGCTTACTAATCCTGACCTGACCCAAGACCAAATTAAGGGCCTCTGAATAAGCTTTCCAACAAGGTATCATATGCCTTAATTGGGCTTATGATTAGTAAGTTAGGCCCATTTACGTGAAGGAACATCATGGATAGCGCACTGATCCGCGCTAGAGAACTCGGGACCCAATTTAGCCTTGATTTTGGCCTAATTTGACAATTCTTGTGAAACCTGAAATTGTAGGTCCTTTCTTTATCTTTAAAACAATGATTGTAAAAGTTGTCTAATTTACGTCTCTCTCTGGCTTGTGTCGCTGTAAACTGCTATTTATGCCTATTAATCCTGACCTAACCCTAGACCAAATTAAGGGCCTCTGAATAAGCTTTCCAACAAGGTATCACATGCCTTATTTGGGCTTAAGATGAGTAAGTTAGGCCCATTTAAGTGAAGGAACATCTTGGACTGCACACTGATCCGCGCCAGAGAACTCGGGACCCAATTAAGCCATGACTTTGGCCTAATTTGACAATTCTTGTGAAATCTGAAATTGTAGGTCTCTTCTTTATCTTTCTAGGAACAGCAAGATCACCAAAATCCGATATCTGTAACTCTAGTTATGCTCTGCGCAAGGCAACTAGGTCAGGATGAGTGAAAAATCCGAAAATTAACAATGTTTAGCAATTAAGCCTAATAATGTAAAAGCAAAAAAAATGATTATGAAAGTTGTCTAATTTCTGTCTCTCTCTGGTTTGTGCGGCTGTAAACTGCTATTTATGCCTATTAATCTTGACCTAACCCTAGACCAAATTAAGGGCCTCTGAATAAGCTTTCCAACAAGATATCATATACCTTAATTGGGCTTAAGATGAGTAAGTTAGGCCCATTTACGTGAAGGAACATCATGGACTGTGCACTGATCCGCGTCAAAGAACTCGGGACCCAATTAAGCATTGATTTTGGCCTAATTTGACAATTCTTGTGAATCCTGAAATTATAGGTCTCTTCCTTATCTTTCCAGGAACAGCAAGATCACCAAAATCCGATATCTGTACCTCTAGTTATGCTCTGCGCAAGGCAACAAGGTCAGGATGAGTGAAAAATCCGAAAATTAACAATGTTTAGCAATTAAGCCTAATAATGTAAAAGCAAAAACAATGATTGCAAAAGTTGTCTAATTTCCATCTCTCTCTGGATTGTGCGGCTGTAAAGTGCTATTTATGCTGATTAATCTTCACCTATTCCTAGACCAAATTAAGGGCATCTGAATAAGCTTTCCAACAATGGATCATATGCCTTAATTGGGCTTCAGATGAGTAAGTTAGGCCTATTTAAGTGAAGGAACGTCGTGGACTGCGTACTGATCCGTGCCAGAGAACTCGGTACCCAATTTACCCTTGATTTTGGCCTAATTTGACAAATCTTGTAAACCTGAAATTGTAGGTCTCTTCCTTATCTTTCTAGGGGCAGCAAGATCAACAAAATCTGATATCTGTAGCTCTAGTAATGCTCTGCGCAAGGCAACAAGGTCAGGATGAGTGAAAATCCGAAAATTAACAACGTTTAGCAATTAAGCCCAATATTGTAAAAGCAAAAATAATGATTGTAAAATTTGTCTAGTTTCTGTCTCTCTCTGGCTTGGGCGGTTGTAAACTGCTATTTATGCTTATCAATCATGACCTAACCCTAGACCAAATTAAGGGCCTCTGAATAAGCTTTCCAACAAGGTATCATATGCCTTAATTGGGCTTAAGATGAGTAAGTTATGCCCATTTAAGTTAAGGAACATCATGGACTGCGCACTGATCCGCGCCAGAGAACTCGGGACCCAACTTTGCCTTGATTTTGGCCTAATTTGACAATTCTTGTGAAACATGACATTGTAGGTCTCTTCCTTATCTTTCTAGGGACATCAAGATCACCAAAATACGATATCTGTAACTCTAGTTATGCTCTGCGCAAGGAAACAAGGTCAGGATGAGTGAAAAATCCGAAAATTAACAATGTTTAGCAATTAAGCCTAATAATGTAAAAGCAAAAACAATGATTGTTAAAGTTGTCTAATTTCCGTATCTCTGTGGCTTGTGTGGCTGTAAACTGCTATTTATGCTTATTAATCCTGACCTTACCATATACCAAATTAAGGGCCTCTGAATAAGCTTTCCAACAAGGTATCATATGCCTTAATTAGGCTTAAGATGAGTAAGTTAGGCCCATTTAAGTGAAGGAACATCATGGACTGCGCACTGATCCGCGCCAGAGAACTCTGGGCCCAATTTAGCCTTGATTTTGGCCTAATTTGACAATTCATGTGAAACATGAAATTGTAGGTTCCTTCTTTATCTTTAAAACAATGATTGTAAAAGTTGTCTAATTTTCGTCTCTCTTTGGCTTTTGAGGCTGTAAACTGCTATTTATGCTTATTAATCCTGACGTAACCCAAGACCAAAATTAGGGCCTCTGATTAAGCTTTCCAACAAGGTATCATATGCCTTAATTGGGCTTAAGATGAGTAAGTTAGGGCCATTTAAGTGAAGGAACATCATGGATTGCGCACTGATCCGTGCAAGAGTAATCCGGAATCAATTTTGCCTTGATTTTGGCCTAATTTGACAATTCTTGTGAAACCTGAAATTGTAGGTCTCTTCCTTATCTTACTAGGGACAGCAACATCACCAAAATCCGATATCTATAGCTCTAGTTATGCTCTGCGCCAGGCAACAAGGTCAGGATGGGTGAAAAATCTGAAAATTAACAATGTTTAGCAATTAAGCCCAATAATGTAAGAGCAAAAACAATGATTATAAAAGTTGTCTAATTTCCGTCTCTCTCTAGCATGTGGGGCTGTAAACAGCTATTTATCCTTATTAATCCTGACCTAAAACTAGACCAAATTAAGGGCCTCTGAATAAGCTTTCCAACAAGGTGTCATATGCCTTAATTGTGCTTAAGATGAGTAAGTTAGGCCCATTTAAGTGAAGGAACATCATGGACTGCGCACTGATCCACGCCAGAGAACTCGGGACCCAATTTAGCCTTGATTTTGGCCTAATTGGACAATTCTTGTGAAACGTGAAATTGTAGGTATCTTCCTTATCTATCTAGGGATATCAAGATCACCAAAATACAATATTGGTAGCTCTAGTTATACTCTATGCAACGCAACAAGGTCAGGAAGAGTGAAAAATCCTAAAATTAACAGTGTTTAGCAATTAAGCCCAATAATGTAAGAGCAAAAACAATGATTGTAAAAGTTGTCTAATTTCCGTCTCTCTCTGGATTGTGCGGCTGTAAACTGCTATTTATGTTTATTAATCATAACCTAACCCTAGACCAAATTAAGGGCCTCTGAATAAGCTTTCCAACAAGGTATCATATGCCTTAATTGGGCTTAAGATGAGTAAGTAAGGCCCATTTAGCCTTGATTTTGGACTAATTTGACAATTCTTGTGAAACTTGAAATTGTAGGTCTCTTCCTTATCTTTCTAGGGACAGCAAGATCACCAAAATCCGATTTTTGTATCTCAAGTTATGCTCTGCGCAAGGCAACAAGGTCAAGATGAGTGAAAAATCGGGAAAATTAACAATGTTTAGCAATTAAGCCCAATTAAGCCCAATAATGTAAAAGAAAAAACTTTGATTGTAAAAGTTGTCTAATTTTCGTCTCTCTCTGGCTTGTGCTGCTATAAACTGCTATTTATGCTTATTAATCCAGACGTAACCCTGGACCAAATTAAGGGCCTCTGAATAAGCTTTCCAACAAGGTATCATATGCCAATTGGGCTTAAGATGAGTAAGTTAGGCCCATTTAAGTGAAGGAACATCATGTACTGTACTCTGATCCGTGCCAGAGAACTCGGGACCCAATTTAGACTTGATTTTGGACTAATTTGACAATTCTTGTGAAACCTGAAATTGTTGGTCCCTTATTTATCTTTAAAACAATGATTGTAAAAGTTGTCTAATTTTCGTCTCTCTTTGGCTTGTGTGGCTTTAAACTGCTATTTATGCTTATTAATCCAGACCAAACCCTAGACCTAATTAAAGGCCTCTGAATAAGCTTTCCAACAAGGTATCATATGCCTTAATTGGGCTTAAGAAGAGTAAGTTAGGCCCATTTAAGTGAAGGAACATCATGGACTGCGCACTGATCCGCGCTAGAGAACTCGGGACCCAATTTAACCTTGATTTTGGCCTAATTTGACAATTATTGTGAAACCTGAAATTGTAGGTCTCTTCCTTATCTTTCTAGTGACAGCAAGATCACCAAAATCCGATATCTGTAGTTCTAGTTATGCTCTGCGCAAGGCAACAAGGTCAGGATAAGTGAAAAATAAGAAAATTAACAATGTTTAGCAATTAAGCCCAATTAAGCCCAATAATGTAAAAGCAAAAACAATGATTATAAAAGTTGTCTAATTTCCGTCTCTCTCTGGCTTGTGCGGCTGTAAACTGCTATTTATGCCTATTAATCCTGACCTAACCCTAGACCAAATTAAGGGCCTCTGAATAAGCTTTCCAACAAGATATCATATACCTTAATTGGGCTTAAGATGAGTAAGTTAGGCCCATTTAAGTGAAGGAACATCATGGACTGTGCACTGATCCGCGTCAAAGAACTCGGGACCCAATTAAGCCTTGATTTTGGCCTAATTTGACAATTCTTGTGAATCCTGAAATTATAGGTCTCTTCCTTATCTTTCCAGGATCAGCAAGATCACCAAAATCCGATATCTGTAACTCTAGTTATGCTCTGCGCAAGGCAACAAGGTCAGGATGAGTGTAAAATCCGAAAATTAACAATGTTTAGCAATTAAGCCTAATAATGTAAAAGCAAAAATAATGATTGTAAAAGTTGTCTAACTTCTGTCTCTCTCTGGCTTGTGCGGATGTAAAGTGCTATTTATGCTGATTAGTCTTCACCTATCCCTAGACCAAATTAAGGGCATCTGAATAAGCTTTCCAACAATGTATCATATGCCTTAATTGGGCTTAAGATGAGTAAGTTAGGCCCATTTAAGTGAAGGAACATCGTGGACTGCGTACGGATCCGCGCCAGAGAACTCGGTACCCAATTTAGCCTTGATTTTGGCCTAATTTGACAATTCTTGTAAACATGAAATTGTAGGTCTCTTCCTTATCTTTCTAGGGGCAGCAAGATCACCAAAATCTGATATCTGTAGCTCCGGTTATGCTCTGCGCAAGGCAACAAGGTCAGGATGAGTGAAAAAACCGAAAATTAACAACATTTAGCAATTAAGCCCAATAATGTAAAAGCAAAAACAATGATTGTAAAAGTTGTCTAGTTTCTGTCTCTCTCGGGCTTGTGCGGCTGTAAACTACAATTTATGCTTTTTAATCCCGACCTAACCCTTGACCAAATTAAGGGTCACAGAATAAGCTTTCCAACAAGGTATCATATGCCTTAATTGGGCTTAAGATGAGTAAGTTAGGCCCGTTTAAGTGAAGGAATATCATGGACTGCACACTGATCCGCGCCAGAGAACTCGGGACCCAATTTAGCCTTGATTTTGGCCTAATTTAACAATTCTTGTGACACCTGAGATTGTAGGTCTCATCCTTATCTTTCTAGGGACAGCAAGATCACCAAAATCCGATATTTGTAGCTCTAGTTATGCTCTGAACAAGGCAACGAGGTCAGGATGAGTGAAAAATCCGAAAATTAACAATGTTTAGCAATTAAGCCCAATAACGTAAAAGCAAAAACATTGATTGTAAAAGTTGTCTAATTTTCGTCTCTCTCTGGCTTGTGCGGCTATAAATTAATATTTATGCTTATTATTCCTGAACTAACCCTAGACCAAATTAAGGGCCTCTGAATAAGCTTTCCAACAAGGTATCATATGCCTTAATTGGACTTAAGATGAGTAAGTTAGGCCCATTTAAGTGAAGGAACATCATGGACTATACATTGATCCGTGCCAGAGAACTCGGGACCCAATTTATCCTTTATTTTGGCCTAATTTGACAACTCTTGTGAAACCTGAAATTGTAGGTCCTTTCTTTATCTTTAAAACAATGATTGTAAAAGTTGTCTAATTTCCGTCTCTCTCAGGCTTGTGCGGCTGTAAACTGCTATTTATGCTTATTAATCCTGACCTGACCCTAGACCAAATTAAGGGCCTCTGAATAAGCTTTCCAACAAGGTATCATATGCCTTAATTGGGCTTGATGAGTAAGTTAGGCCCATTTAAGTGAAGGAACATCATGTACTGCCCACTGATCCACGCCAGAGAACTCGGGACCCAATTTAGCCTTGATTTTGGCCTAATTTGACTATTCTGCCTGAAATTGTAGGTCTCTTCCTTCTCTTTCTAGGGACAGCAAGTTCACCAAAATCCGATATCTGTAACTCTTGTTATGCTCTGCGCAAGGCAACAAGGTCAGGATGAGTGAAAAATCAGAAAATTAACAAAGTTTAGCAATTAAGCCCAATAATGTAAAAGCAAAAATAATGATTGTTAAAGTTGCCTAATTTCCGTATCTCTCTGGATTGTGTGGCTTTAAATAGCTATTTATGCTTTTTAATCCTGACCTAACCCTAGACCAAATTAAGGGCCTCTGAATATGCTTTCCAACAAGGTATCATATGCCTTAATTGAGTTTAAGATGAGTAAGTTAGGCCCATTTAAGTGAAGGAACATCATGGATCGCAGACCGATCCGCGCCGAGAACACGGGACCTAATTTAGCCTTGATTTTGACCTAATTTGTCAATTCTTGTGGAACATGAAATTGTAGGTCCCTTCTTTATCTTTAAAACAATGATTGTAAAAGTTGTCTAATTTTGGTCTCTCTCTGGCTTGTGTGGCTGTAAACTGCTATTTATGATTATTAATCCTGACCTAAGCCTAGACCAAAATAAAGGCCTCTGAATAAGCTTTCCAACAAGGTATCATATGCCTTAATTGGGCTTAAGATGAGTAAGTTAGGCCAATTCAAGTAAAGAAACATCATGGATTGCGCACAGATCCGCGCCAGAGAACTCGGGAACCAATTTAGCCGTGATTTTGGCCTAATTTGACAATTCTTTGGAAACCTGAAATTGTAGGTCTCTTCCTTATCTTACTAGGGACAGCAAGATCACCAAAATCCGATATCTGTAGTTCTAGTTTTGCTCTGCACCAGGCAACAAGGTCAGGATGAGTGAAAAATCTGATAATTAACAATGTTTAGCAATTAAGTCCAATTAAGCCCAATAATGTAAGAGCAAAAACAATGATTGTAAAAGTTGTCTAATTTTCGTCTCTCTCTAGCTTGTGCGGCTGAAACTGCTATTTATGCTTATTAATCCTGACCTAACCCTTGACAAAATTAAGGGCCTGTGAATAAGCTTTCCAACGAGGTATCATATGCCTTAATTGGGCTTAAGATGAGTAAGGCCCATTTAAGTGAAGGAACATCATGGACTGCGCACTGATCCACGCCAGAGAACTCGGGACCCAATTTAGCCTTGATTTTGGCCTAAGTTGACAATTCTTGTGAAACCAGAGATTGCAGGTCTCTTCCTTATCTTTCTAGGGACAACAAGATCACCAAAATCCGATATCTGTAGCTCTAGTTAGGCTCTGCGCAAGGCAACAAGGTCAGGATGAGTGAAAAATCTGAAAATTAACATTGTTTAGCAATTAAGCCCAATTATGCCCAATAATGTAAAAGGAAAAACATTGATTGTAAAAGTTATCTAATTTCCCTCTCTCACTGGCTTGTGCTGCTGTAAACTGCTATTTATGCTTATTAATCCTTACCTAACCCTGGACCAACCTAAGGGCCTCTGAATAAGCTTTCCAACAATATATCATATGCCTTAATTGGGCTAAAGATGAGTAAGTTAGGCCCAATTAAGTGAAGGAACATCATGGACTGTACACTGATCCGCGCCAGAGAACTCGTGACCCAATTTAGCCTTTATTTTGGCCTAATTTGACAATTCTTGTGAAACATGAAATTGTAGGTCCCTTCTTTATCTTTAAAACAATGATTGTTAAAGTTGTCTAATTTTCGTCTCTCTCTGGCATGTGTGGCTGTAAACTGCTATTTATGCTTATTAATCCTGACCTAAACCAAAACCAAAATAAGGGCCTCTGAATAAGCTTTCCAACAAGGTATCATATGCCTTAATTGGGCTTAAGATGAGTAAGTTAGGCCCATTTAAGTGAAGGAACATCATATACTGCGCACTGATCCGCGCCAGAGAACTCGGGTCCTAATTTAGCCTTGATTTTGGCCTAATTTGACAATTCTTGTGAAACCTGAGACTGTAGGTCTCTTCCTTACCTTTCAAGGGACAGCAAGATCACCAAAATCCGATATCTGTAGCTCTAGTTATGCTCTGCACTAGCCAACAAGGTCGGGATGAGTGAAAAATCCGAAAATTGACAATGTTTAGCAATTAAGCCCAATTAAGCCCAATAATGTAAAAGTAAAAACATTGATTGTAAAAGTTGTCTAATTTTCTTCTCTCTCTGGCTTGTGTGGCTGTAAACTGCTATTTATGCTTTTTAATCCTGACGTAACCCTCGACCAAATTAAGGGCATCTGAATAAGCATTCCAAAAGGTATCATATGCCTTAATTGGGCTTAAGATGAGTAAGTTATGCCCATTTAAGTGAAGGAACATCATGGACTGTTCACTAATCCACGCCAGGGAACTCGGGACCCAATTTAGCCTTGATTTTGGCCTAATTTGACAATTCTTGTGGAACCTGAAATTGTAGGTCCCTTCTTTATATTTAAAACATTGATTGTAAAAGTTGTCTAATTTTCGTCTCTCTCTGGCTTGTGCGGCTGTAAACGGCTATTTATGCTTATTAATCCTGACCTAACCCTAGACCAAAATAAGGGCCTCTGAATAAGCTTTCCAACAAGGTATCATATGCCTTAATTGAGCTTAAGATGAGTAAGTTAGTCCCATTTAATTTAAGGAACATCAAGTACTGCGCACTGATCCGCACCAGGGAACTTGGGACCCAATTTAGCCTTGATTTTGGCATATTTTGACAATTCTTGTGAAACGTGAAATTGTAGGTCTCTTCCTTATCTTTCTAGGGACAGCAAGATCACCAAAATCCGATATATGTAGCTCGAGTTATGCTCTAGTCAAGGCAACAAGGTCAGGATGAGTGAAAAATACGAAAATTAACAATGTTTTGCAATTAAGCCTAATTAAGCCCAATAATGTAAAAGAAAAACAATGATTGTTAAAGTTGTTTAATTTCCGTCTCTCTCGGGCTTGCGCGGCTGTAAAATGCTATTTATGCTTATTAATCCTGACCTAACCCTAGACCAAATTAAGGGCCTCTAAATAAGCTTTCCAACAAGGTATCATATGCCTTAATTGGGCTTAAGATGAGTAAGTTAGGCCCATTTAAGTGAAGGAACATCATGGACAGCGTATTGCTCCGCACCAGAGAACTCGGGACCCAATTTAGCCTTGATTTTGGCCTAATTTGACAATTCTTGTGAAACCAGAAATTGTAGGTCTCTTCCTTATCTTTCTACGGAGAGCAAGATCACCAAAATCCGATATCTGTAGCTCTAGTTATGCTCTGCGCAAGGCAACAAGGTCAGGATGAGTGAAAAATCCGAAAATTAACAATGTTTAGCAATCAAGCCCAATAATGTAAAAGAAAAACAATGATTGTAAAAGTTGTCTAATTTCCGTCTCTCTCTGGCTTGTGCGGCTGTAAACTGCTATTCATGCTTATTAATCCTGACCTAACCCTTGACCAAATTAAGGGCCTCAGAATAAGCTTTCCAACAAGGTATCATATACCTTAATTGGGCATAAGATGAGTAAGTTAGGCCCATTTAAGCGAAGGAACATCATGGACTCCACACTGATCCATGCCAGAGAACACGGGACCTAATTTAGCCTTGATTTTGGCCAAATTTGACAATTCTTGTGACCCATGAAATTGTAGGTCTCTTCCTTATCTTTCTAGGGACAGCAAGATCACCAAAATCCGATAGCTGTAACTTTAGTTATGCTCTGTACAAGGCAACAAGGTCAGGATGAGGGAAAAATCTGAAAATTAACAATGTTTAGCAATTAAGCCCAATAATGTAAAAGCAAAAACAATGATTGTAAAAGTTGTCTAATTTCCGTCTCTCTCTGGCTTGTACGGCTGTAAACTCCTATTTTTTCTTATTAATCCTGACCTAACCCTAGGCCAAATTAAGGGGCTCTGAATAAGCTTTCCAACAAGGTATCATATGCCTTAATTGGGCTTAAGATGGGTAAGTTAGGCCCATTTAAGTGAAGGAACATCATGGACTGCGCACTGATCCGCGCCAGAGAACTCGGGACCCAATTTAGCCTTGATTTTGGCCTAATTTGACAATTCTTGTGACACCTGAAATTATAGGTCTCGTCCTTATCTTTCTAGGGACAGCATGATCACCAAAATCCGATATTTGTAGTTCTAGTTATGCTCTGCGCAAGGCAACAAGGTCAAGATGAGTGAAAAATCCGAAAATTAACAATGTTTAGCAATTAAGCCCAATAATGTAAAAGCAAAAACAATGATTGTAAAAGTTGTCTAATTTTTGTCTCTCTCTGGCTTGTGCGGCTGTAAATGGCTATTTATGCTTATTAATCCTGATCTAACCCTAGACCAAATTAAAGGCCTCTGAATAAGCTTTCCAACAAGGTATCATATGCCTTAATTGGGCTTAAGATGAGTAAGTTAGGTCCTTTAAGTGAAGGAACATCATGGACTGCGCACTGATCCGCGCCAAAGAACTCGGTGTTAAGTCTCTAAAATGTCTGATGTGCATTTCCCTAAGTTTTGATGAGAACTAAACATTGGTTAATGATATAATTAACCCTCATATTGGTTGATAACCTGTCTATCGAGTGTGCAGATTAAATAAGAGAACCATCCGTCCAACGCAAATGATAGAATCATCCGTCCAACGCAAGTGATTGAAGCTCACGTGCAACACTGTAGTGATAGAAGCTCACGTCCAACAGTGTAGTGATAGAAGCTCACGTCCAACACAACTGATAGAAGCTCACGTCCAACACAAGTGATAGAAGCTCACGTACAACACACAAGTGATTGAAACAAACGTCCAGTACTGTAGTGATTGAAGCGCTCGTCCAAAACCCAAGAGATAGAAACTTGCATCCACTAAAGTGACACAAGTGGTCGTCCACTAAAGTGATGAAAGCCAGTGTCTACTAAAGTGACAGAGGCGCTTGTCTACTAAAATTAACAGAAGCGCTCGTCCAATGACGTGGCAAATGGAGCTCGTCCATTAAGGTATCAGAAGCGCTCGTCCAATGACGTGGCATATGGAGCTCGTCTACTAGGTTACGTTCAACCAGTTAAAGGAGTATCCGTCCAATGACGTGGCATATGGAGCTCGTCTACTAAAGTAACAGAGGCTCTCGTCCACTACAGTAACAGAAGTGCTCGTCCACTAAAGGTGACAGAAGCGCTCGTCCACACTAGTCTTTGGACTTGCTAACTCCTCAATATGGAGCTCGTCTACTAGCCGCAATGAAAAATCTTAAATGGCTAGATAGACGTGATTATTTTCAAGATGGAAGCACTTATCTTATGAACGCGAATTCTATAAGGATTATCATAATCGTATTTCAAGAACCATAAAGAGACCTGAAGCCTTCTCTTATACTCGGTTTCACGCTTATCAAGAAAAGTCAGAAGTTACTCTCTCAAGCAACATTGGACAATCAGAACCAAAGACCAGTTGAAGAATGCTTCCAACATGCTTTATTCCCTAGTACCTCCGGTCCTTACACGAAGAGGGAAGTGTACTCAGCAAAGTACAAAAAGTTCTCTGCACAACTCTGATATGGTTGTATCATGATGCATAAAGCCACGATCCTTCATGTTAGAGTACAACCAACGTTCCTATTGCATTAATGGCTGCCCATAACGACTCTATTGCATTTAATGAAGTTCTGCTTGAAGCCAACATCTGAGGGAATGTCTCTAACAGATCATAAATGCTTGAAGACTATAAATACAGAAGTCATTGAAGATGAAGAAGTAGAGAATACACATTGCATTAAAAAGCCATTACTCTGAGCATTAATTTCTTCATTCTTTCATTCTGTATTCTTCAATCATTTGAAGTTATTACACAGACTTTCCTAAGCTTTTTACATTTAAACCACTCTCTGAGTGTTAGTGAAAGTTTTGTCTGTCTAAGTTGTATTCATTACAAACCAAATCTCTCAAACAAACTTGAGTGAGCCTGAAGAGGCTAGGTGTGCAAACAATACTTGTCTTGAGCCTGAAGAGGCTAGGTGTGCAAAGAATACTTGTCTTTCAGCTGAAGAGGCTAGGTGTGCAAACAATACTTGAGTCTCAGAACTCTGATCGGTTATAGTGGATAAATCTTGGTGCTTCCAAGGATCAGGCGTAGCTCTTTGCTTTGAAGAGTGAACCAGGATAAATAACCGTGTCAATCTCTCTTTCCTTATAACCTCTTTAATTGCTTTAGTTTTCTTAAGTCTATCAAGTGGTGTGTTTGCAAAAGTCACCCGTCCATCCTGTATCCTTCTACTCATCCAAATCTAGCTTCTGTTTGCGAAAAGATTTCAACTTTACTTAAATTCTGACAAACACAATTCAACCCCCCTTCTCGTGTTTATAGTTGTCTATTTCACTAGGGACCCAATTTAGCCTTTATTTTGGCCTAATTGGACAATTCTTGTGAAACCTGAAATTGTAGGTCTCTTCCTTATCTTTCTAGGGATAGCAAGATCACCAAAATTCGATATCTGTAGCGCTAGTTATGCTCTGCGCAAGGCAACAAGGTCAGGATGAGTTAAAAATCCTAAAATTAACAATGTTTTGCAATTAAGCCCAATAATGTAAAAGCAAAAACAATGAGTGTAAAAGTTGTTTAATTTTCGTCTCTCTCTGGCTTGTGCAGCTGTAAACTGCTATTTATGCTTATTAATCCGGATCTAACCCAAGACCAAATTAAGGGCCTCTGAATAAGCTTTCCAACAAGGTATCATATGCCTTAATTGGGCTTAATATGAGTAAGTTAGGCCCATTTAAGTGAAGGAACATCATGGACTGTGCACTAATCCGCGCCAGAGAACTCGGAACCCAATTTAGAATTGATTTTGGCCTAATTTGACAATTCTTGTGACACCTGAAATTGTAGGTCTCTTCATTATTTTTCTAGGGACAGCAAGATCACCAAAATCCGATATCTGTAGCTCTAGTTATGCTCTGTGCAAGGCAACAAGGTCAGGATGAGTGAAAAATCCGAAAATTAACAATGTTTAGCAAATAAGCCCAATTAAGCCCAATAATGTAAAAGCAAAAACAATGATTGTAAAAGTTGTCTAATTTCCGTCTCTCTCTGGCTTGTGCGGCTGTAAACTGATATTGATGCTTATTAATCCTGACCTAACCCTAGACCTAATTAAGGGCCTCTAAATAAGCTTTCCAACAAGGTACCATATGCCTTAATTGGGCTTAAGATGAGTAAGTTAGGGCCATTTAAGTGAAGGAACATCATGGACTGCGCACTGATCCGTGCCAGAGAACTAGGGACCCAATTTAGCCTTGATTTTGGCCTAATTTGACAATTCTTGTGAAACCTGAAATTGTAGGTCTCTTCCTTATCTTTCAAGGGACAGCAAGATCACCAAAATCCGAAATCTGTAGCTCTAGTTATGCTCTGCGCAAGACAACAAGGTCAGGATGATTGAAAAATCTGAAAATTAACAATCTTTAGTAATTAAGCCCAATAATGTAAAAGAAAAAACAATGATTGTAAAAGTTATCTAATTTTCGTCTCTCTCTGGCTTGTGCCGCTGTAAACTGCTATTTATGTTTATTAATCCTTACCTACCCTAGACCAAATTAAGGGCCTCTGAATAAGCTTTCCAACAAGGTATCATATGCCTTAATTGGGCTTAAGATGAGTAAGTTAGGCCCATTTAAGTGAAGGAACAACATGGACTGCGCACTGATCCACGCCAGAGAACTCGGGACCCAATTTAGCCTTGATTTTGGCCTAATTTGACAATTCTTGTGAAACCTGAAATTGTGGGTCTCTTCCTTATCTTTCAAGGGACAGCAAGATCACCGAAATCCCGATATCTGTAGCTCTAGTTATGCTCTGCGCAAGGCAACAAGGTCAGGATGATTGAAAAATCCGAAAATTAACAATGTTTAGTAATTAAGCCCAACAATGTAAAAGAAAAAACAATGACTGTAAAAGTTATCTAATTTCCGTCTCTCTCTGGCTTGTGCCGCTGTAAACTGCTATTTATGTTTATTAATCCTTACCTAACCCTAGACCAAATTAAGGGCCTCTGAATAAGCTTTCCAACAAGGTATCATATACCTTAATTGGGCTTAAGATGAGTAAGTTAGGCCCATTTAAGTGAAGGAACAACATGGACTGCGCACTAATCCACGCCAGAGAACTCGGGACCCAATTTAGCCTTGATTTTGGCCTAATTTGACAATTCTTGTGAAACCTGGAATTGTAGGTGTCTTCCTTATCTTTCTAGGGATAGCAAGATCAACAAAATCCGATATCTGTAGCTCTAGTTATGCTCTGCGCAAGGCAACAAAGTCAGGATGATTGAAAACTCTGAAAATTAACAATGTTCAGTAATTAAGCCCAATAATGTAAAAGCAAAAACAATGATTGTAAAAGTTATCTAATTTGTCTCTCTCTGGCTTGTGCGGCTGTAAACTGCTATTTATGCTTATTAATCCTGACCTAACCCTAGACCAAATTAAAGGCCTCTGAATAAGCTTTCCAACAAGGCATCATATGCCTTAATTGGGCTTAAGATGAGTAAGTTGGGCCCATTTAAGTGAAGGAACATCACGGACTGCACACTTATCCGCGCCAGAGAACTCGGTACCCAATTTAGCCTTGATTTTGGCATAATGTGACAATTCTCGTGAAACCTGAAATTGTAGGTCTCTTCCTTATCTTTCTAGGGACAGCAAGATCACCAAAATCCGATATCTGTAGCTCTAGTTATGCTCTGCGCAAGGCAACAAAGTCAGGATGAGTGAAAAATCAGAAAATTAACAATGTTTAGCAATTAAGCCAAATAATGTAAAAGAAAAACAATGATTGTAAAAGTTGTCAAATTTTCGTCTCTCTCTGCCTTGTACGGCTGTAAACTGCTATTTATGCTTATTAATCCTGACCTAATCCTAGACCAAATTTAGGGCCTCTGAATAAGCTTTCGAACAAGGTATCATATGCCTTAATTGGGCTTAAGATGAGTAAGGTAGGCACATTTAAGTGAAGGAACGCCATGGACTGTGCACTGATCCGTGCTGGAGAATTCGGGTCCCAATTTAGCCTTGATTTTGGCCTAATTTGACAATTCTTGTGACACCTGAAATTGTAGGTCTCTTCCTTATCTTTCTAGGGACAGCAAGATCACCAAAATCCGATATCTATAGCTCTAGTTATGCTCTGCGCAAGGCAACAAGGTCACGATGAGTGAAAAATCTGAAAATTAACAATGTTTAGCAATTAAGCCCAATAATGTAAAAGAAAAACAATGATTGTAAAAGTTGTCAAATTTTCGTCTCTCTGGCTTGTGCGGCTGTAAACTGCTATTTATGCTTATTAATCCTAACCTAACCCTAGACCTAATCAAGGGCCTCTGAATAAACTTTCCAACGAGGTATCATATGCCTTAATTGGGATTAAGATGAGTAAGGTAGGCCCATTTAATTGAAGGAACACCATTGACTGCGCACTGATCCGTGTCGCAGAACTCGGGACCCAACTTAGCCTTGATTTTGGCTTAAGTTGACAATTCTTCTGAACCTGAAATTTTAGGTCTCTTCCTTATCTTTCTAGGGACAACAAGATGACCAAAATCCGATATCTGTAGCTCTAGTAATGCTCTGCGCAAGGCAACAAGGTCAGGATGAGTGAAAAATCCGAAAATTAACAATGTTTAGCAATTAAACCCAATTAAGCCCAATAATGTAAAAGCAAAAACAATGATTGTAAAAGTTGTCAAATTTTCGTCTCTCTCTGGCTTGTGCGGCTGTAAACTGCTATTTATGCTTATTAATCCAGACCTAACCCTAGACCAAATTAAGGGCCTCTGAATAAGCTTTCCAACAAGGTATCATATGCCTTAATTGGGCTTAAGATGAGTAAGGTAGGCCCATTTAAATGAAGGAGCACCATGGACTGCGCACTGATCCGTGCCGGAGAACTCGGGACCCAATTTAGCCTTGATTTTGGCATAATTTGACAATTCTTGTGAAACCTGAAATTGTAGGTCTCTTCCTTATCTTTCTAGGGACAGCAAGATCACCAAAATCCGAAATCTGTAGCTCTAGTTATGCTCTGGGCAAGGCAACAACGTCAGGATGAGTGAAAAATCCAAAAATTAACAATGTTTAGCAATTAAGCCCAATAATGTAAAAGCAAAAACAATGATTGTAAAAGTTGTCTAATTTCCGTCTCTCTCTGGCTTGTGTGGCTGTAAACTGCTCTTTATGCTTATTAATCCTGACCTAACCCTAGACCAAATTAAGGGCCTCTGAATAAGCTTTCGAACAAGGCATTATATGCCTTAATTGGGCCTAAGATGAGTAAGTTAGGCCCATTTAAGTGAAGGAACATCATGGACTGCGCACTGATCCGCGCCAGAGAACTCGGGACCCAATTTAGCCTTGATTGTGGCCTAATTTGACAATTCTTGTGAAACCTGAAATTGTAGGTCTCTTCCTTATCTTCCTAGGGACAACAAGTTCACCAAAATTCGATATCTGTAGCTCTAGTTATGCTCTGCGCAAGGCAACAAGGTCAGGATGAGTGAAAAATCCAAAAATTAACATTGTTTAGCAATTAAGCCCAATAATGTAAAAGCAAAAACAATGATTGTAAAAAATGTCTAATTTCTGCCTCTCTCTGGCTTGTGCGGTTGTAAACTGCTATTTATGATTATTAATCCTGACCTAACCCTAGACCAAATTAAGGGCCTCTGAATAAGCTTTCCAACAAGGTATCATATGCCTTAATTGGGCTTAAGATGAGTAAGTTAGGCCCATTTAAGTGAAGGAACATCATGGACTGCACATTGATCCGCGCCAGAGAACTCGGAACCCAATTTATCCTTGATTTTGGCCTAATTTGACAATTCTTGTGAAACCTGAAATTGTAGGTCTCTTCCTTATCTTCCTAGGGACAACAAGTTCACCAAAATTCGATATCTGTAGCTCTAGTTATGCTCTGCGCAAGGCAACAAGGTCAGGATGAGTGAAAAATCCAAAAATTAACATTGTTTAGCAATTAAGCCCAATTAAGCTCCATAATGTAAAAGCAAAAACAATGATTGTAAAAGATGTCTAATTTCCGTCTCTCTCTGACTTGTACCGTTGTAAACTGCTATTTATGTTTACTAATCCTGACCTAACCTTAGACCAAATTAAAGGCCTCTGAATTAGCTTACCAACAAGGTATCATATGCCTTAATTGGGCTTAAGATGTGTAAGTTAGGCCCATTTAAGTGAAGGAACATCATGGACGGCGCACTCATCGCGCCAGAGAACTCGGGACCCAATTCAGCCGTGATTTTGGCCTAATTTGACAATTCTATTGAAACCTGAAATTGTAGGTCACTTCCTTATCTTTCTTGGGACAGCAAGATCAAAAAAATCCGATATCAGTAGCTCTAGTTATGCTCTGCGCAATGCAACAAGGTCAGGATGATTGAAAAATCAAAATTAACAATGTTTAGCAATTAAGCCCAATTAAGCCCAATAATGTAAAAGCAAAAACAATGATTGAAAAAGTTGTCTAACTTCCGTCTCTCTTTGGATTGTACGGCTGTAAACTGCTATTTATGCTTATTAATCCTGACCTAACCGTAGACCAAATTAAGGGCCTCTGAATAAGCTTTCCAACAAGGTATCATATGCCTTAATTGGGCTTAAGATGAGTAAGTTAGGCCCATTTAAGTGAAGGAACATCATGGACTGCACACTGATCCACGCCAGAGAACTCGGGACCCAATTTATCCTTTATTTTGGCCTAATTTGACAATTCTTGTGAAACCTGAAATTGTAGGTCTCTTCCTTATCTTCCTAGGGACAACAAGTTCACCAAAATTCGATATCTGTAGCTCTAGTTATGCTCTGTGCAAGGCAACAAGGTCAGGATGAGTGAAAAATCCGAAAATTAACATTGTTTAGCAATTAAGCGCAATTAAGCCCAATAATGTAAAAGCAAAAACAATGATTGTAAAAGATGTCTAATTTCCGTCTCTCTCTGGCTCGTACCGTTGTAAACTGCTATTTATGTTTACTTATCCTGACCTAACCTTAGACCAAATTAAGGGCCTCTGAATAAGCTTTCCAGCAAGGTATCATATGCCGTAATTGGGCTTAAGATGTGTAAGTTAGGCCCATTTAAGTGAAGGAACATCATGGACGGCGCACTCATCGCGCCAGAGAACTCGGGACCCAATTCAGCCGTGATTTTGGCCTAATTTGACAATTCTATTGAAACCTGAAATTGTAGGTCACTTCCTTATCTTTCTTGGGACAGGAAGATCAAAAAAATCCGATATCAGTAGCTCTAGTTATGCTCTGCGCAATGCAACAAGGTCAGGATGATTGGAAAATCATAATTAACAATGTTTAGCAATTAAGCCCAATTAAGCCCAATAATGTAAAAGGAAAAACAATGATTGTAAAAGTTGTCTAATTTTTGTCTCTCTCTGGCTTGTGTGGCTGTAAACTGCTATTTATGCTTATTAATCCTGACCTAACCCAAGATCAAATAAAGGACCTCTGAAGAAGCTTTCCCACAAGGTGTCATATGCCTAAATTGGGCTTAAGATGAGTAAGTTAGGCCCATTTGAGTGAAGGAGCATCATGGACTGCACACACATACACGACAGAGAACTCGGTTCCCAATTTAGCCTTGATTTTGGCCAAATTTGACAATTCTTGTGAAACCTGAAATTGTAGGTCTCTTCCTTATCTTCCTAGGGACAACAAGTTCGCCAAAATTCGATATCTGTAGCTCTAGTTATGCTCTCTGCAAGGCAACAAGGTCAGGATGAGTGAAAAATCCGAAAATTAACATTGTTTAGCAATTAAGCGCAATTAAGCCCAATAATGTAAAAGCAAAAACAATGATTGTAAAAGATGTCTAATTTCCGTCTCTCTCTGGCTCGTACCGTTGTAAACTGCTATTTATGTTTACTTATCCTGACCTAACCTTAGACCAAATTAAGGGCCTCTGAATAAGCTTTCCAGCAAGGTATCATATGCCGTAATTGGGCTTAAGATGTGTAAGTTAGGCCCATTTAAGTGAAGGAACATCATGGACGGCGCACTCATCGCGCCAGAGAACTCGGGACCCAATTCAGCCGTGATTTTGGCCTAATTTGACAATTCTATTGAAACCTGAAATTGTAGGTCACTTCCTTATCTTTCTTGGGACAGCAAGATCAAAAAAATCCGATATCAGTAGCTCTAGTTATGCTCTGCGCAATGCAACAAGGTCAGGATGATTGAAAAATCAAAATTAACAATGTTTAGCAATTAAGCCCAATTAAGCCCAATAATGTAAAAGCAAAAACAATGATTGAAAAAGTTGTCTAACTTCCGTCTCTCTTTGGCTTGTACGGCTGTAAACTGCTATTTATGCTTATTAATCCTGACCTAACCGTAGACCAAATTAAGGGCCTCTGAATAAGCTTTCCAACAAGGTATCATATGCCTAAATTGGGCTTAAGATGAGTAAGTTAGGCCCATTTAAGTGAAGGAACATCATGGACTGCACACTGATCCACGCAAGAGAACTCGGGACCCAATTTATCCTTGATTTTGGCCTAATTTGACAATTCTTGTGAAACCTGAAATTGTAGGTCTCTTCCTTATCTTCCTAGGGACAACAAGTTCACCAAAATTCGATATCTGTAGCTCTAGTTATGCTCTGTGCAAGGCAACAAGGTCAGGATGAGTGAAAAATCCGAAAATTAACATTGTTTAGCAATTAAGCCCAATTAAGCCCAATAATGTAAAAGCAAAAACAATGATTGTAAAAGATGTCTAATTTCCGTCTCTCTCTGGCTCGTACCGTTGTAAACTGCTATTTATGTTTACTTATCCTGACCTAACCTTAGACCAAATTAAGGGCCTCTGAATAAGCTTTCCAGCAAGGTATCATATGCCGTAATTGGGCTTAAGATGTGTAAGTTAGGCCTATTTAAGTGAAGGAACATCAAGGACGGCGCACTCATCGCGCCAAAGAACTTGGGACACAATTCAGCATTGATTTTGGCCTAATTTGACAATTCTATTGAAACCTGAAATTGTAGGTCACTTCCTTATCTTTCTTGGGACAGCAAGATCAAAAAAATCCGATATCAGTAGCTCTAGTTATGCTCTGCGCAATGCAACAAGGTCAGGATGATTGAAAAATCAAAATTAACAATGTTTAGCAATTAAGCCCAATTAAGCCCAATAATGTAAAAGCAAAAACAATGAATTAAAAAGTTGTCTAATTTCCGTCTCTCTTTGGCTTGTACGGCTGTAAACTGCTATTTATGCTTATTAATCCTGACCTAACCCTAGACCAAATTAAGGGCCTCTGAATAAGCTTTCCAACAAGGTATCATATGCCTTAATTGGGCTTAAGATGAGTAAGTTAGGCCCATTTAAGTGAAGGAACATCATGGACTGCGCATTGATCCGCGCCAGAGAACACGGGACCCTATTTAGCCTTGATTTTGACCTAATTTGACAATTCTTTTGAAACCTGAAATTGTAGGTCTCTTCCTTATCTTTCTAGGGACAGCATGATCGCCAAAATCCGATATCTGTAGCACTAGTTATGGCTGCGTAAGGCAACAAGGTTAGAATGAGTGAAAAATCCGAAAATTAACATTGTTTAGCAATTAAGCCCAATTAAGCCCAATAATGTAAAAGTAAAAACAATGATTGTAAAAGTTGTCTATTTTCCGTCTCTCTCTGACTTGTACCGTTGTAAACTGCTATTTATGTTTATTAATCCTGAACTAACCTTAGACCAAATTAAGGGCCTCTGAATAAGCTTTCCAACAAGATATCATATGCCTTAATTGGGCTTAAGATGAGTAAGTTAGGCCCATTTAAGTGAAGGAACATCATGGACTGCACATTGATCCGTGCCAGAGAACTTGGGTCACAATTTAGCATTGATTTTGGCCTAATTTGATAATTCTTGTGAAACTAGAAATTGTAGGTCTCTTCCTTATCTTTTTAGGGACAGCAAGATCACCAAAATCCGATATCTGTAGCTCTAGTTATGCTCTGCGCAAGGCAACAATGTCAGGAAGAGTGAAAAATCCGAAAATTAACAATGTTTAGCAATTAAGCCCAATAATGTAAAATCGAAAACAATGATTATAAAAGTAGTCTAATTTCCATCTCTCTCTGGCTTGTGCGGCTGTAAACTGCTATTTATGCTTATTAATCCTGACCTAACCCTAGATCAAATTAAGGGCCTCTGAATAAGCTTTCCAACAATGAATCATATGCCTTAATTGGGATTCAGATGAGTAAGTTAGGCCCATTTAGGTGAAGGAATATCATGGACTACGCACTGATCCGCGCCAGAGAACTTGGGTCCCAATTTAGCTTTGATTTTGGCTTAATTTGATAATTCTTGTGAAACCTGAAATTGTAGGTCTCTTCCTTATCTTTTTATAGACAGCAAGATCACCAAAATCTAATATCTGTAGCTGAAGTTATGGTATGCGCAAGGCAACAAGGTCAGGATGAGTGAAAAATCAGAAAATTAACAATGTTTAGCAATTAAGCCCAATAATGTAAAATCATAAACAATGATTATAAAACTAGTCTAATTTCCGTCTCTCTCTGGTTTGTGCGACTGTAAACTTCTATTTATGCTTTTTTATCCTGACCTAACCCTTGACCAAATTAAGGGCCTCTGAATAAGCTTTCCAACAAGGTATCAAATGCCTTAATTGGGCTTAAGATGAGTAAGTTAGGCCCATTTAAGTGAAGGAACATCGTGACCTACGCACTGATCCGTGCCAGGGAACTCGCGACCCAGTTTAGCCTTGATTTTGGCCTAATTTGACAATTCTTGTGAAACTTGAAATTGTAGGTCTCTTCCTTATCTTTCTAGGGACAGCAAGATCACCAAAATTCGATATTTGTGGCTCTAGTTATGCTCTGCACAAGGAAACAAGGTCGGGATGAGTGAAAAATATAAAAATTAACAATGTTTAGCAATTAAGCCCATTAATGTAAAGCGTTAAAACAATGATTGTAAAAGTTGTCTAATTTCCATCTCTCTCTGGCTTGTGCGGCTGTAAACTGCTATTTATGCTTATTAATCATGACCTAACCTAGACCTAATTAAGGGCCTCTGAATAAGCTTTCCAACAAGGTATCATATGCCTTAATTGGGCTTAAGACAGTAAGTTAGGCCCATTTAAGTGAAGGAACATCATGGACTGCACACTGATCCGCGCAGAACTCGTGACCCAATTTAGCCTTGATTTTGACCTAATTTGACAATTCTTGTGAAACCTGAAATTGTAGGTCTCTTCCTTATCTTTCTAGGGACAAGATCACCAAAATCCGATCTTTGTAGCTCAAGTTATGCTCTATACAAGGCAACAAGGTCAGGATGAGTGAAAATCCGAAAATTAACAATGTTTAGCAATTAAGCCAATAACCTAATGTAAAAGCAAAAAAAATGATTGTAAAAGTTGTTTAATTTCCGTCTCTCTCTGGGCTTGTGCGGCTGTAAACTGCTATTTATGCTAATTAATCATGACCTAACCCTAGACCAAATTAAGGGCCTTTGAATAAGCTTTCCAACAAGGTATCATATGCCTTAATTGGGCTTAAGATTAGTAAGTTAGGCCCATTTAAGTGAAGGAATATCATGGACTGCACATCGATCCGCGCCGGAGAACTCGGGACCCAATTTAGCCTTGATTTTGGCCTAATTTGACAATTCTTGTGAAACCTGAAATTGTAGGTCTCTTCCTTATCTTTCTAGGGACAGCAAGATCACCAAAATCCGATCTCTATAGCTCAAGTTATGCTCTGCGCAAGGCAACAAGGTTCGGATGAGTGAAAAATCCAAAAATTAACAATGTTTAGTAATTAAGCCCAATCCGAAATGTAAAAGCAAAAACAATGATTGTAAAAGTTGTCTAATTTTCGGTCTCTCTCTGGCTTGTGCTGTTGTAAACTGCTATTTATGCTTATTAATCCTGACCTAACCCTAGCCTAAATTAAGGGCCTCTGAATAAGCTTTCCAACAAGGTATCATATGCCTTAATTGGGCTTAAGATAAGTAAGTTAGGCCCATATAAGTGAAGGAACATCATGGACTGCGCACCGATCCGCGCCGGAAGAACTCGGGACCCAATTTAGCCTTGATTTTGGCCTAATTTGAGAATTCTTGTGAAACCTGAAATTGTAGGTCTCTTCCTTATCTTTATGGGGACAAGCAAGATCACCAAAATCCGATATCCGTAGCTCCGAGTTATGCTCTGAACAAGGCAACAAGGTCAGGATGAGTGAAAAATCCAAAAATTAACAATGTTTAGCAATTAAGCCGAATAATGTAAACGTAAAAACAATGATTGTAAAAGTTGTCTAATTTATGTCTCTCTCTGGCTTGTGCGGCTGTAAACTGCTATTTATGCTTATTAATCCAGACTTAACCCTAGACCAAATTAAGGGCCTTTGAATAACTTTCCAACAAGGTATCATATGCCTTAATTGGGCTTAAGATGAGTAAGTTAGGCCCATTTAAGTGAAGGAACATCATGGACTGCGCCCTGATCCGCGCCAGAGAACCCGGGACAAAATTTAGCCTTGACTTTGGCCTAATTTGACAATTCTTGTGAAGCCTGAAATTGTATGTCTCTTCCTTATCTTTATAGGGACAGCAAGATCACCAAAATCCGATATCTGTAGCTCCAGTTATGCTCTGCGCAAGGCAACAAGGTCAGGAGAAGTGAAAAATCCGAAAATTAACAATGTTTAGCAATTAAGCCCAATAATGTAAAAGCAAAAACAATGATTGTAAAAGTTGTCTAATTTCCGTCTCTCTCTGGCTTGTGCGGCTGTAAACTGCTATTTATGATTATTAATCCTGACCTAACCCTGGACCAAATTAAGGGCATCTGAAGAAGCTTTCCAACAAGGTATCATATGCCTTAATTGGGCTTAAGATGAGTAAGTTAGGCCCATTTAAGTGAAGGAACATCATGGACAGCGCACAGATCGCGCCCATAGACTCGGGACCCAATTTAGCCTTGATTTCGACCTAATTTGAGAATTCTTGTGAATCTTTAAATTGTAGGTCTCTTCCTTATCTTTCTAGGGACAGCAAGATCACCAAAATCCGATATCTGTAGCTCTTGTTATGCTCTGCGTAAGGCAACAAGGTTAGGAGAAGTGAAAAATCCGAAAATTAACAATATTTAGCAATTAAGCCCAATAATGTAAAAGCAAAAACAATGATTGTAAAAGTTGTCTAATTTCCGTCTCTCTCTGGCTTGTGAGGCTGTAAACTGTTATTTATGCTTATTAATCCTGACCTAACCCTAGACCAAATCAAGGGCCTCTGAGCTTTCCAACAAGGTATCATACGCCTTAATTGGGCTTAAGATGTGTAAGTTAGGCCCATTTAAGTGAAGTAACATCATGGACTGCGCACGGATCCGCGCCAAAGAACTCGGGACAAAATTTAGCCTTGACTTTGGCCTAATTTGACAATTCTTGTGAAACCTGAAATTATAGGTCTCTTCCTTATGTTTTTAGGGACAGCGAGATCACCAAAATCCGATATCTGTAGCTCTAGTTATGCTCTGCACAAGGCAACAAGGTCAAGATAAGTGAAAAATCCGAAAATAAACAATGTTTAGCAATTAAGCCCAATAATGTAAAAGCAAAAACAATGATTGTTAAAGTTGTCTGATTTACGTCTCTCTCTGGCTTGTGCGGCTGTAAACTGCTATTTATGCTTATTAATCCTGACCTAACCTTATACAAAATTAAGGGCCTCTGAATAAGCTTTCCAACAAGGTATCATATGCCTTAATTGGGCTTAAGATGAGTAAGTTAGGCCCATTTAAGTGAAGGAACATCATGGACTGCGCACTGATCCGCGCCAGAGAACTCGGGACCAAATTTAGCCTCGATTTTGGCCTAATTTGACAATTCTTGTGAAAACTGAAATTGTATGTCTCTTCCTTATCTTTATAGGGACAGCAAGATCACCAAATTCCGATATCTGTAGCTCCAGTTATGCTCTGCGCAAGGCAACAAGGTCAGGATGAGTGAAAAATCCGAAAATTAACAATGTTTAGCAATTAAGCCCAATAATGTAAAAGCAAAAACAATGATTGTAAAACTTGTGTAATTTCCGTCTCTCTCTGGCTTGTGCGGCTGTAAACTACTATTTATGCCTATTAATCCTGACCTAACCCTAGACCAAATCAAGGGCCTCTGAATAAGCTTTCCAACAAGGTACCATATGCCTTAATTGGGCTTAAGATGAGTAAGTTAGGCCCATTTAAGTGAAGGAACATCATGGACTGCGCACTGACTCGCGCCAGAGAACTCGGGATCAAATTTAGCCTCGATTTTGTCCTAATTTCACAATTCTTGTGAAACCTGAAATTGTAGGTCTCTTCCTTATCTTTTTAGGGACAGCAAGATCACCAAAATCCGATATCTGTAGCTCCAGTTATGCTCTGCGCAAGGCAACAAGGTCAGGATGAGTGAAAAATCCGAAAATTAACAATGTTTAGCAATTAAGCCCAATAATGTAAAAGCAAAAACAATGATTGTAAAAGTTGTGTAATTTCCGTCTCTCTCTGGCTTGTGCGGCTGTAAACTGCTATTTATGCTTATTAATCCTGACCTAACCCTAGACCAAATTAAGGGCCTCTGAATAAGCTTTTCAACAAGGTATCATATGCCTTAATTGGGCTTAAGATGAGTAAGTTAGGCCCATTTAAGTGAAGGAACATCATGGATCATTCGATCCATGCCAGAGAACTCGGGACAAAATTTAGCGATGACTTTGGCCTAATTTGACAATTCTTGTGAAACCTGAAATTATAGGTATCTTCCTTATCTTTCTAGGGACATCAAGATCACCAAAATCCGATATATGTAGCTCTAGTTATGCTCTGCGCAAGCCAACAAGGTCAGGATGAGTGAAAAATCCGAAAATTAACAATGTTTAGCAATTAAGCCCAATAATGTAAAAGCAAAAAAATTGATTATAAAAGTAGTCTAATTTCCGTCTCTCTCTGGCTTGTACGGCTGTAAACTACAATTTATGCTTATTAATCCTGACCTAACCCTAGACCAAATTAAGGGCCTCTGAATAAGCTTTCCAACAAGGTATCATATGTCTTAATTGGGCTTAAGATGAGTTAGTTAGGCCCATTTAAGTGAAGGAACATCATGGACTGCGCACTGATCCATGCTAGAGAACTCGGGACCAAATTTAGCATTGATTTTGGCCTAATTTGACAATTCTTGTGAAAACTGAAATTGTATGTCTCTTCCTTATCTTTATAGGGACAGCAAGATCACCAAAATCCGATATCTGTAGCTCCAGTAATGCTCTGCGCAAGGCAACAACGTCAGGATGAGTAAAAAATCCGAAAATTAACAATGTTTAGCAATTAAGCCCAATAATGTAAAAGCAAAAACAATGATTGTAAAAGTTGTGTAATTTCCGTCTCTCTCTGGCTTGTGCGGCTGTAAACTGCTATTTATGCTTATTAATCCTGACCTAACCCTAGACCAAAATAAGGGCCTCTGAATAAGCTTTCCAACAAGGTATCATAAGCCTTAATTGGGATTAATATGAGTAAGTTAGGCCCATTTAAGTGAAGGAACATCATGGACTGTGCACTGACCCGCGCCAGGGAACTCGGGACCAAATTTAGCCTCGATTTTGTCCAAATTTGACAATTCTTGTGAAACCTGAAATTGTAGGTCTCTTCCTTATCTTTTTAGGGACAACAAGATCACAAAAATCCGATATCTGCAGCTCCAGTTATGCTCTGCGCAAGGTAACAAGGTCAGGATGAGTGAAAAATCCGAAAATTGACAATGTTTAGCAATTAAGCCCAATAATGTAAAAGCAAAAACAATGATTGTAAAAGTTGTGTAATTTCCGTCTCTCTCTGGCTTGTGCGGCTGTAAACTGCTATTTATGCTTATTAATCCTGACCTAACCCTAGACCAAAATAAGGGCCTCTAAATAAGCTTTCCAACAAGGTATCATATGCCTTAATTGGGGTTAAGATGAGTAAGTTAGGCCCTTTTAAGTGAAGGAACATCATGGAGTGCGCACTGATCCGTGCCAGAGAACTCGAGACCTAATTTATCCTTGATTTTGGCCTAATTTGACAATTCTTGGTAAACCTAAAATTGTAGGTCTCTTCCTTATCTTTCTAGGGACAGCAAGATCACCAAAATCCGATATCTGTAGCTCTATTTATGCTCTACATAGGACAACAAGGTCAGGAGAAGTGAAAAATCCGAAAATTAACAATATTTAGCAATTAAGCCCAATAATGTAAAAGCAAAAACAATG